>VWZP01008978.1:201464-276238 GCA_013396995.1 Dicaeum eximium | reverse complement strand
CAGGTCCTTTGGAGGCATGGTACCCCTGAGAGGATTGAGTCAGACAATGGGACTCATTTCAAGAACAGCCTTATCAACACCTGGGCTAGGGAACATGGCATTGAGTGGGTGCATCATATCCCCTACTATGCACTAGCCCCAGGCAAAGTGGAGAGGCACAATGGACTGTTAAATACTCAGTTGAAGGCACTGGGTGGGGGATCTCTCAAAAATTGGGAGCAGCATTATCAAAGGCCACCTGCTTAGTTAACACCCGAGGTTCCACCAACCGAGCGGGTCCTGCTCAGTCTGAGTCCTTGAATACAGTGGATGGAGATAAAGTCCCAGTGGTACATGTCAGAGGTTTGTTAGGGGAAACAGTGTGGATCAATTCTGCCTTGAGTACAAACAAACCCATTTGTGGGGTTGTCTTTGCTCAGGGACCAGGTGGCACAGGGTGGATAATGCAGAGATGGAACAACATGATGTGTACCTCAGGGAGATCTGATTGTGGGGTGAGGATCATATGCAAATACCACTGTTTGCTGGATGTTACTGTCATTGTCTGTATATTAAAACACGCAGACATGAAATAGAAGGAAATGTGTGAGAGGATATGTGTAAGTGTTGAAGGTCTGAGCAAGTGAGAGATGGAGTTTTGAGTGAGTAAAAATGAAAGTGGGGAATCCTGCAGCTCTGTAGTCTGGGGCCTGGATTCAGTGGTTTGGTATGGGATGCGATGGGGGCACGATGAGTATTGCTGGTATTTTTTTTTTAATGGAACGGATGGAAGTTTTTACGTGAATAAAATGCATGATGTGTGTGTAGAGTTTGAATATATATTAGTTTTGATAGTCAGTTGACGACATGGGGATAAGGGGTGGAATGTCCTAGGGTGACTTTATGATGCTTGTATCCCCAGTCACCTGCTCTGTTGATGCTGGATATTACATTCTGTGCCTTCAAGCCTGGGTCAGACAGCGAAGGCGGGCAGAAGCAGCAGCACAGAGTTTGTTATCAGAGACTGCTCTCACTGCCCACATCCTGCTGGGACTGGGGTGTCTGGGCAGGGATGGAATGGAACAGAGCTCTCCTTTGCTTTTTAGTCAGTTTAGCCAGCTGAGGCAGAGAAGTTTGCCCTGGACTGTTTTTCTGTCCCTTTTCTTGGAACTGTTGGAACTGCTCAGGACTGGGGACCTGGGGAAGCACCCAGCCTGCACTTTGTGTCCCAGCAGGGCCCACTCTGGGCAGCCTTTCCCAGTGCTGGGGGACTGATAACAGAGCCACCACCCACAGCAGAGACTTTCTGAATTGGTCATCTCTTCAGAGCGGCGGGAGGTTTTGTCATCTGGTACTGCTCATTTTTTGTGCTGGGGACAGCCTTGCCTGCTAAATAAACAGGTTTTTTCCACTTCTCTCCAAAGAAATTTTTCCCGAACCAGTTGGGGGGAGGGGTCACATGGGTTTGCTTTCTGGCAGGGCCCCCCTTTGGAGGTTTTCTCCCAAATCTGCCCTAAACCTGGACACTAGGGCACAAGGTTTTCAGATTCACCCCAAGTGAACATGCTATACCTCCACAGTGACTACACCAGGCTGGACCAGGACAAAAATTGTTACTCAACACACACCAGGGACCAAAAGCTACTTTCATGAGAGTCAGGCAGATATGGACAATGCTTAACAGAACAGTGAGGCCCCAGTACATAATCTGGGGTGACATTTTAACAAAGGATGTGTCTGGTAATGGGATTCCAGGTCTTGTTTGCTCACTCACCGCTGCAGCACGGCCTCGGGGGTGATGGTCCTGTCCTCCAGCACTCGGAACGAGGGCAGCTCCACCACAAAGATGTTGCCACTCTCTGTGCCAAGGTACAGCACTTCCCGTGAGGAATGTGGAAGCACAGCTGTTACCTGGGTAGCACTTGGTGGAGAGCTGGGGATGCAAAGAGACTCTTTTTACTGAATTTGGGAGAGTTAACAGCATAACAGGGAAATTTATCAGTATCATTTGTTTTGGAGGCATGATTTTTTTAAAGAAGGAAAACATCAGCTTTAAGACAAATTATGTCAGAAGTTTTTACAAGTGCACGGACAAAGAGCCAGATACTTTTTTTACAGAACCCTCTCTAAATGTTCCTAAAAATAGCTTACCTAAAACTGGCAAGATCAAGTGAAACTAAAACCACAACAGCATTTCAAAGTCTGACTTAAGGCATGGTTAGATTTACCTAACCTTAAGATTAACAGCTCCTGTACCCACAGCAGTGAATGCACAATATTTTAAAAGATGTCACCCTTTGCACTGTTTGAGCACTTTTAAAAGCTGGTCTCCCATACCCTAGCCAGCTCCTGATTGGTTTCCATGGATGCCTTTTCAATGGATTCAAAGGAGTGGCAGGCTGTAAGAACTGGACAGGCTCTAGCTTAAACAACAGCAGAATTTTCTGGCTTGCTTATCCCCAGAGCAGCTTCAAGCCCTTCCTGTGCCTTACCCAGGTGGCCCTTTGAGGGTGAAGCGATGCTCTTCGCACAGCTCAGATGTTCCTCCGTGCTGCTTCAGGCTCCAGAGGTGCAAGCTGTTATCATCCAGCAGTGTCACCAGCTGGCACTGCAAAATCACACAACTTGGTTTTTTCAGAATGCCAGTAATAAATATAACACAGTAAGTTTAGCAGTGCATTTTCTGCTGTTCATAATTCCCTGCTAAAACAGGACTGGGGAGCTGGTTCAGTTTTTTATGGCAGTGGACAAACACTGCAGCAATGGGATCTGGGGGTTGGAGAGAGACAAGAAGTAGCCTAGAGGCTAAAAACCCTGTTATAAAGGCACAGGTTATCACTGAGGGGGATGACAAGGATTTAGGCTTCAGTCTGTGCTGTAAAGCCCAGCCATGCAGCTGCAGGCTGTATCTCACCTCCTCCTGGCTCAGCACACGTTTGCTGAACACACCCCAGCTTTGGGTGGGGCTGATACACTCTGCTACACCACACTCCTCACATTCTTCATGTCCAACCTCATTCTGGAGGGTTGTGTCAGAATCCTTTTATGAGCCCAGCCCTGCTGGCTGGATGTTCAAATTGAAGCATTTTACCTGCTGCAGCCACACCTGGTGTAACACTCCCCATGGGAGTTTCAGTTTATACCATTAGTTAAGCAAACAGACACCCAAAATCGCCTCAAGAATTAAATCCCTCTCATAAAGAGGCCACTTGTGCTACACTGGGGGCATCAGGCAACAAAGTCTGTGATGAAGACACCAGTCTGGACAGTCAAGGGAAAGTGGTTAGACAGCAACCAGACATTTGGAAAATTCTGCTTTCCTATTTTTAGAGCGTGGCAATAACTGTTCAGCAATACCCAGGAGCAAGATTCAATACCCCCAAACACAAAGGCAACAAACTTAACAGCAGATGAGGTTAGCAGTGCTGTTTTGAGCTCCTAAAAATAATTAAATCAACCCACCAGCAGCTCCTGTTCTATCTATCTGTTGTGCAGAGGAAATACTACCCAGTCCTACTGAAAAAATAGGGGCTGCAAAAGGAAAAGAAAGTTCTTGCTTCTGCTGCAAATTGCCTGAACTATCCTGGCCTTATTACCATTCCCAGGATGTTGCTGGAGATAAATGACTAACAGTTATGAACAATTAAGCTACTCTTTAGTTTAAAGCTTCTCTTTTAGTTTTACTGAGCATCTCCACAGCAACAAGCACTGCTGAGAGCACAAAATACACTGGGATAAACATTCCCAACCAAACAGCATTTGAATATACTTGGTAATAGGAGCCCAGATCCCTGGAATAAAACCAACACCTGTTTAGGAGAGATCTACATAAGCCACAGAGGTAGTGAAAATGCACTTACCTGATCAGGTATAAAGTGAATCTGCATTACAGTGTTGTTTTCTTCATGTAAACCCATGAACTCCACCCCAGGAGCACCATATCTGATGAGTTTGTTGAGGATCTACAGTATTTAAGGCGACTCACAGCCACAATTAATTGATAAGAAGCTTGCTAGCCAGCAAGACAAAAAGAGATTAGTTTGAAACCATGTTTTACTGTTAGTGAGCTAGACTACAAAGAATCAATGCAAATCTACTTTTGATTTTACATGCTTGTAAAATTTGCAGGCTGTGCTCACTGTGGAGAGCAGGGAAGTTCACTTCTTCCTTCAGTATATGCAGAAGAGGTGCCTGGACCCTGTTTTTTTCTCAGGGATGTTCAGTGGTTTCCCAGACACTACAATCCTGCTTAACTAATTTGTAACCAGGAGACAGATGGCTACTGCCTGCATGTGGAGTCCAGCCTCTGAACACAAACAACACCAGCAATGAATGATTAAACTGGCAGAGACAGCACCAACTTTTCCTTTCTGGGCTGGGTGACATGCCTGTTTTACAGCTCACCTAACTGGTCTCTGCCATGACAATCATCTCACACACACAAAAATCAGACTGGACGTCATTAGCTACAAAAAATAAATTACCACGTTCAATGTTTAGGTCGTTAATTCCTGGATGGTCAAAAACTCAGGAAGTAGAAAGCATTTCTGACTTCAGCTTTAACCTTTGAAATAGAATTGCTTTAGGAAGAAAAAAAAGAAAAAGGAACCCTGCCCCAAATATTTAAACAACCCTGGAATTTACAATGTGAAGATTGCTAAACTTAGGCCAGATCTAGTCTGACCTTCTGCATAGCAAGAGCAGTGTCTTGTTTAATGTCTGCATCAGCTCAGCTTCTGTTGGAGCTGTAGTGCAGCTCTTGGAAAGATAACCCCACACTGACCAGACCAAAATCACTCCAGACCCTGGCAAACTGTTTCAGTGTTCCAGTAACCCTTGCTTGCAAATTCATACTTAATCTAACTTTTGAAGTGTCTTCAAAGCTGCACTAACTCTGCTGAGGTAGAGAACTCTCACCCAAGGTGTTCAAAGGATACAATTTGATGGCTCCTGATCGTGTCCCAATGGCCATGAGACGGAGAAACGGGCTGTAGCCCAGGGCACTGGGCTGGTGGGGAAATCCATGTTCCACAGTCTGTGGGAGAGAAGGAAAAATCATGATCAGCAGCTTGTTTCATGGGCATTGTTAGGCAGAAAGTCAACATGGCATGGCAGTCTGAAATACAGCTCTTAATGGCAGCTTTTTCTGCTGAAAGGTGTTCAAGCCTTTTTGATTTGCTGAACAACAGCCTAATGATGAATGTGTGCCAAGAATCCCTGGCTCCACAGACAGGATATCCAGAAGTGTAACAGAAATAAAAGAGAAATATTCTGAAAACAGTAGCCTGAGCAGCTCTTGATGTTAAGATTATAAATAACTCTACATAAGCACAGCTTAGTCAGTCAATACAGCACACTCCATCGCTCCACATCAGCTGCACTTCTGTAAACAAACTGCTCAGCACAATTTCAAAGTCTGACACAAATAATGTGTGCTGTAAGATCAGCTTTATCTGTCAAATTCCACAGAGGTCAGCCTACCTGACCTCCTTTTGGTGAATGACAGGAAGAAACGGTGCAAAGCAATGCAGAGCTACAAGTGAACATCAATGCTCATCAAGGAAATGAAACAGATTTCCTATGAGCAGCCAGGAAAATTAATGTAATCCATATCCATTTTCCAGAGGGAACATGAGGAACACTGGAATTTAATGAGAGCAGGAGCCTGCTAGGCCATCTCAGAGTAATTCAAAGCCATTTGGGACTAAAAAGATGTTACTGTCATGGGGAGCAGTGTGGCTTGGCCTGGGTGGCTTCCCTAAAGTACAATTTACAACTGCTCCAGGAGGGAGATTTGGAGCATTTGTACACACACTGACCATGCCTTTACACACCAGGGAATAATATCTTGCCATACTTACAGGATACCACCAAGCTGCTTAGAAAATAGCTCAGTGAGTTTTTCAGAAGTGCTAATGCACAGCTTTTATCCTGGTTTAGGCAAAACCAGTATGAACCAACACACAGGTAAAGAGGACTGGTGTGTCCACAGATTAATAGGGAAGATTAAGAGGGATGCTTCCTGGAAAATGCTGATCCTTAAAGGCCCAGATTCTGGAAAATACCTTCTTGTAAGGCAAGCTGGTCACCTAAAGAATAGGAATTCACTACACTCACTATTGAAAAAAAAATAAAAAGCAGAGAACTCTCCACCTACGGCACTTGCATCTCACTCCCATCCTCATTTCCATCGTGTCTGAAGCAAAGCTACCACATCACTTAAGTTTTATGCTTTATTCAGCCTAAAAGTAAAACCTGGATTTTATTTCCTGCATAGTGATTTCCCAGCTTAATCCCCCGCACGAGAATCCAATGGAGCCGGTTTCATTTCCGTGGTCAGGCCGTAGCCCGAGGTGCCCCAGCTGCTGCAAAGAGCTTTAATGTCCTGCTCAAAGACACAGCATAGGTGCATCCAGTGACTCCAAAGTCTGCCAGTTTGCTTTCACTTTTACCTATTTGATCACAATTCCTAAGCTGCAAGAAAAGACTTCCCTCCCCTAAATATTGGGTATCCAGCCTGAGGTTCTCTTAAGGGAAGATGAGCCTCTTTAGAAGATTAAACTAAAAATATTGGAGCATTTCCCAATTTTCTGCCTGCCAACTCACTAGGCTGGGCAAAAGAGTAGATAGTAATTTTTTTACTTTTTATAGGTATTAAGCCAAGATTAGTACTACAAGCTCCAAGACCACTGAGTTTACTTCCTTTTTTGATAATTTAATCTCCAGCCTTAGCTATTTATATTCTAAGAAGGTAATTTAAGTGTTAGGTTTGCATTATTACAAACAAATTTTGAGAAGTCAATCTTTTTACTGCCACCCTTGAAGCTGCTGCTAACCAACCTTTGCACAGCTACACACACAAAACTTCCCAGAGAAGACTGTATGAAATTAGGAATTTATCAATGGACTCAGAATTGAAACAGGACAGTTTCTTAATCCAGCACAGGCAAAGAGGAATTTCTCTGCACTGTGATAGCTACTGAGGCAACACAGAAAAGCTTCCTAATTGTCAAAGTTGTGGGAGTATAAAGTTATGGTGCAAAATTCTGGGAAGAAGATCCAAGGTAATGTTATCTTAACAACAAATCAGGCATTTAAATGAATCAGGTGTAGCACAGGCAATAAACACCATTCCACTCTCACCCAAAACAAAGTGAGGAACTTGTTAGGGAGACACCAGGTAACTCCCCTGATAGTTTTAGTTTCAACTTGTTCACAGTCACTGCACTGTCATGTTATCAGCACAACCAGGTGCAATTTTCAGTGACACATCAATTAGAAACTGTGATTGTTCTAAGATTTCATCCAGCCCAGAAGATAAAACTTTAGCCACAACTTTCAGAAAACCCTGACTTATACAATATTGCACTGCCTGTTAGGAAGCTGTCAACACCAGCCTTAATACTGGCCTAATTATATCTTGGGTTTGATGTGTTAATTTGTAAACACATTAGACAAGTCAATAAAAGCTTTAATTTTCAAGTATGAGACCTATGAACTGCACAACCAAGTGTGTATGATTCAGTAATAATAATAGGAGGGTGAGGTTTTTTTCCTCCAGGTTTTCATTCAACCAAAAATTTGAAGTACCCTCATTCTACAGACAAATTTGCATAAGAGAAGTATCAGTAACAACCACAGTGTGCTACAGAACTGCTCAGAAGAGCAGCATACATACTAAAGGTTTCTGGTAGCTCTGAATCTTCAACCAAGATGCTCCTAAGATGCAACAAAGATAACTCTCTCTTATGTCATTTTTTCCCACAGCTAGGCAATAAAGGCTTCAGGGTGGATTTTGGGCTGCATTTGACACCACCAGGGCCAGGCATTCACATGCATTGTCCTGATTACCCAGATCTTTTCCTTACACTTATTTGCACTCAGTTGTTAAATCACATCAAGCCAGCTTTGGGCTGCCCTCCTTCCCTCTCCTCGGCAGCTTTCATCAGCGAATCCTTTCACCTGCCCAGCAGGTAAACACAGCAAGGGGGAGAGAGGGAGACAGGAGGCAGTAGAGGTTACAATGGAGCCTTTCAGCAGAGCTGAAATAAGAAACTGGAGTGCCCACAATGTGCCCTCCTTCTCAAAAGGCCCTTTGTTTCTATGAGGAAAGGTAGGAGCTTTTTCTCCTTCTCCACAGATTTGTCAGACTCAAGCAAGCCTGGTGTCAGCAGCACTGACAAAAATGCTTGGTGTCAGTCATATTTACTGCAGGAAAAATGTGGCCAAACTGAACAGTTGTTCCCAGCCCACGCTAAAGCTGTGCCGATGAAACTCAGCTCTGTCTTCCTCCTTTCACTTGTCTCTGCTTCTCCTCTCAGATTCTTTTATGACAGAGGAGAAACAAACCCAACCTCAGGCAATACAAGCCCTGTCCCTTTGTTAGTTCATCTTTTGAAGAAACAATGAAGCCTGTATATGCTAACTCCACTTTGCTTGGACACTAATTCAGATTTCAGGTAAGCTCTCCATCACACCCATCAGCAAAGGGGCAGGAAGGCTGAAAACAGGGGGAAAACCATGAAGCCATAAATTAAACGCAATGCTCCCCATTGGGTAACATTCAGCTGTAAGACAGGCTGGTTCACCTGTGTGTTACCCATCATCTAGTCTGACAATGCCAGCCTGAACATGTTTCTTCTCCAGGGCTTGGACTGAGCCAAAGGCATCCAAATACTACTTCCAAAAGCAGGATAAACTCAAAGAAGTAGACTGCCAAGTCCACATACCTTATCCTTCATTCTATCCACTGAGCTAAAAACAGATTCTTGCAACAGGTACACACAAGTATGGGAAGTTCTTACTCATACAGAGAAACAGATACGCAAAGCTAAGTGACTAGCAGAATTTAGGAAGGTGTTTTTTGAAATAAACACAACTTTGAAGACAGTTTGAAGCACTAGTCCAGTCATCAATGAGTCCTCTAAAACCATCTGGA
The DNA here is from genome assembly GCA_013396995.1 of Dicaeum eximium. Taxonomy (NCBI): domain Eukaryota; kingdom Metazoa; phylum Chordata; class Aves; order Passeriformes; family Dicaeidae; genus Dicaeum; species Dicaeum eximium. Next base: position 267,321 of record VWZP01008978.1, on the reverse strand, counting down.
CCACCTCTTACGCAAAACAGAAATACAAGAGAGAAACAGTAAGAAGATCACAGCCTATTTATACCTGTCAGAGTAAACAAACAAACAAAAATCCACCACCACCAATTAAATAGACTTTCTGAACTGGAGTCCATTCTAGGTCAGCGTGGTCAAATACATTCCACTACACTAACACTAAATCTGTGTGGCATCACGCATTTCTACTCAACTTCAGTGCAAAATGAGGGCAGGAATCCCCAGCACCTTGAAGTTACAGACCTTGCCTTTAGTCATGACCCGCATCACACACTGAAGAGGTGCAAATCCACCATGCAATTTCTCTGATCAGCAATTTTACAGGCCCACAAAATATTTCCCAAGCAGGTTCTTAACCAGAAGTCTTTCAAAGACCTCAAATAACAAGTGTTTAAAAACCTGCTTACCAGCACTAATGTGCTTGCTGTAATAGCACATTAGACCAGGACAGCCTTGGCACACAAAGCACTATGATTCTTGGCTCCTTGAAGCCACAACCTTCAACAGCTCTGAATTAAGGTCTGACTTTCCCAGATTTTCTCATTCCACCTAGCTGTGAGTAGATATTTATTGGATCAAAGGGTAGAAGCTTTCAAATGACCCATACTCTCTAGACAAACTGGAATGGGAGACACAAGACTTGGGAAAAAAACCCCTTCACTTTTATGCAAGAAAAAAGTAGTGTGTAAAAGATGCTGGTATAATGTTCATTCCCTTCTGATTCTTATTAGAGAAGAACAAGTTACTATGGCTTAAAGGTGCAAATGCATTTTACAAGGCCTTTAATTACCAAGCTCTTAATGAGAGAAACCATTAGGAAGTGTCCAAAGTAGTTGTCTCCCTAGAAACAAGATGTCATATTTACCTTCAGGACTGAATCAAATGGAGTCACAAATCCTGATGTCAGCTTCTAATATATTTGGAAGTTTCCCTCTGCTGCAAAAGCTAGCTCTTTCAACCCTGTTTTGCATTATCCAAATTAGTGTGTCTCTGGCAGGTAAAGCTTAGCCAAACATTCTCATAAGAGAAATGCATATTTCAGGAAGAGCCATCCCTAAAATAGCAAAGTTTTTCCAAGGTATATATAATTTTAAATGCTTATAAGCAACTCTGACCCATCCCTGGGAAATCTTTTCTGAAGCTGACATTGCATTTAGCCAGATGCAAACAACTCAAACCTGGTCTACATTCACTGATTTTTCTACTGCATCTGCACTAGGATTTCCTGGTGGTAGCAGGCAGAAAACAGACCTGAAGCCCTCTTGAGTTCCTTTGTCTCCCCAGTGGCAGGGAAGTATGCATGGAATTGGTGTCACTTAGTACCAATTATATTAAATCATTTATCTCAAATATCTACAATTCCACTTCAAGTATCCATCTATACCACAATTACACTGAATCAAGGAGGTTATTTCCTAGACTGATTCCATTTATCCATTACACTTTTCAGCAAAATTCCATTTAAACCTTTGAAACAAAACCCACAAATATATTTCTGCTCCCCATAGAAAGTGTAAGTAGCCATTAGCCTAGCCATGATTTAATACTAGGCATTTTCAAGATAAAAGCATTGTGCTTCTGGACAGAGCTCAAAAGAAAAATGCCCAGAGTGTTGGATAGATAGCACAGTCATTGCCATTTCTTCTTCACAGAGGGAAGGAAAAAATCTAGAAACAGATTCAGCCTAAGAGAATAGTAAATTCATTATTAATGGCCATTGTGCTGCTTAGGTGCTAGCACAGCCTTTTAAATGCACATTTAAAAGCAAGGGTACACTTGTAAATCCAAAGTATAATCAGGGACAAAGAACTCTGGGTTCAGCTACATCACAAGCTGTGGCTTATGTGTGTCTTTAGAAAAATGTGTATTTTCCTAACAATGACTACCTATAATAGAAAACGGTCCCAGCACATAGCAGGACAAGTGACAGACCACTCAGAGGGGACAGAAAAGGTGCTGTGAAGATCTCTTCTCTCAGCAAGTGCCACTCAACAATATCCATCCTCTTAAAAAAGGAGAGACACAATTGAGAACATACCCAGGACCTTAAAGAAAACTACTCAGGCACATTGGGGGAGAAAAGGGCAGAACTGAAAAAGAGAACAAACCAGCATCTCTCCTAAATTTAACTTTTCCACCCACACTCAAGTAGTTTTTCCCTCCTTTTGCAGGATGCAGTGGCCCAGAACAGGTTTGCTTTGAGGTCTGAGGAAAGGCCCATACCTTGTTAAACTGGAAAAGGTCGCGTTTGAGCCTCTCTCGCACTGGATCGTGTCCGGGTCTTAAGAACCTTCTCATCTTCCTTGCTGTAGTATCTTGGCAACAAAAATCCTAACAAAATGAAAAGAAGAGCCTATGTAAACAAAAGCAGCCTGAGCAGAAAGCAGGCAGAAGTAGGTTATTTATTTTGGTTTAGCAGGTAACAAATCAGCCAGAGCAGACTGAGACATCACTATCAAGTGACTAAAACCTGATACCAGTCTAGCACAGCTCTCTGATGCAGAACTTCACAATTCCATTTTCACGTTGATATAGCAAACCAGTACAGATAAAACAAGAGGATTCTAAAAAGGGTTTTGCACTTGGCCATTTTGTGATCCCTTGAGTTGACCTTATCCAAACAAAAGGCAAAACTGCAGCATTTGCATAAACATTCAGACAAACCCAACCTAAAGGCCAACTCCCAGGCTCAGGCATTATTGACTAGCATCAGTTTTCACCCCAGGTAACCCTCCAGCCATTGAGCCAAAGAGAGAAAGAATCCCATTTTCAGGTCTCTCCACAGGCATAGCAGAAAGGGCGCTGTGCTGCCTGCAGGGGAGCTGCATTAATTATTAACTTGCTTTTGTAAAATATCAAACTGAACTCCCTGCTCGAGGTGGGGGTAGGGAAGGGAACTTCGAACCTGCAATTCACTGTGCAGCTGAAGCACAGAGCAGCATGTCCCAGTGGCTGCTCTCTCACAGCGACAGGAGGATCCAAGCAGGACAAATCAAACCTGACTCACAAGGCAGCAATCACCCAGGGAAACCCAGGCTCCAGCTTCCTACTCTGCACAGCTCAGGAGGCTGTCACGTCTCCTCTGCACAGGTACTAAGTGTCAAGTAAAACCCTGCCAAGTCAAGAGCAAAGGCTTGAATTGACATCCTGACAACTTACCCTGGTGTTAGTGCTCCTGCTTGCCCTGGCCATCTCTCACAGGCTGCAGTTTACAGACACTTCACTCAGTATTTTATTTTAATTTGCTGCACAAGGAGCAATTTGCCAGCTACTCTGTACGTGACACACGTGCAGTGCAGACCACAACTTCTGAGGTGCAATGAAGGATCAGAATGGATATTATACATGGCCAGAAGAGGTTCATACACACCTACAGCAAGGTGGGGAGCAGGGGCTGATGTTGCATGAGACAGAAAGGGACCAGGAGCACCAAAGGAACTGGCAAGTGAACAGAGGGCCTTGAACCCTTCAAACTGGGGCTTGAGGTGAGTGACTGAGGGGGATGAGCTTTCACAGCTGTATAGATGGGAACAGCACAGCTGGAAACAGGGTGGCTGCTTCTGTGCTCCTGGCCAGCAACAATGGCCTTTGGATAATGACCTAAAGCAGCCACTCCTGAGGAGCTTGAGCTGTTTTTCAAAGAGCTCCTAGCAAGGCCTTGCACCAGCTGTGAAGGTCCAAAAGAAGGAAATGGTGTGATAAACAGGATGCTCCACAGGCATATTTTGAGAACTCCCTTTAGAAATTCCCTGAGCTTGAACTTGTACCTCTTTGTTTCACTACTGCCCTTTTACCTTTCCTGCTCACACTCCAACATCTCCAGCCACCTGGGCAGCACTACCCTGAGCTCACCAAAGGCCTGCAATGCAGCCCCGGTTCAGAGGACCAGAGGATCACATGAGGATCAATCACCTGAGTCACTTAGTCCCTAGAACTACTAGGATCTAGGTGACTGGAATATGTCACCTATGTGACATTCCAGTCACTAAGAATCACTGGCAGCACCAAATACCACAGAAAAACTGGCTCTCAGCAGGGCAGCTACAGGTGTTGGTGTTTGTGGGCCAGTAGCACACGCAGGGATGAAAAATGTGCGCAGAAACAAATGTATGAGGACTTCAGAAAAGAGAGGAAGAATAAAAGTATAGTTTACTTGGAAAACAAATCCTTCTACAATGATTTACCACCTCAACTGAAATTTCAAAAATAGTGTCAGATCAAAGGACTTCTTTTATTAGACATCCCTGAGAGAGGGACATATTTTCACAAAGCTACATTAAGTTAGCAAAAGTTACAGAGCAGTGACAAGGTGCTGCGCAATGAAAGGAGAGCGGATCACACCCATGTATAACACACAACTTGCCCTTAGCCAGACAAGGAAAGGAAAGTGCCAGGGAGTCACACCCTTTCCCACTGTCAATCAATATCCTGGACCTGTTAAACGAGGCAAACCCACAGAGAAACTCTACTAATTACCCTCCCCACTTTAAAACAAAAGACCTCCGCTCTGCCAGCAGAGACAAACTCAGTGTTAGGAGCAAAGAAGAGGGGGCTTAATTTGAGACACACAACTTTATATTTAAGAACTTGCTAGAATGTTTTATACTAAAATATTAATGGCATCCTGAAGCATGTTGTTTGAGCCTGTTTATGCAAGAGCTCCAACATTCACACTCTAGCCCACAACAACTTGTTCAACAGGCTAAGAAGTGTAGTAGTTCTGAACTGAGCAGTAACTCACTTGAAGAACCATCATCCTGAAAGGCTGAGAGGATCAGAGAAGGCAAATAACAAAAGTCACCTCTCATAGACTGATAACAGTTTCCTTGTGACCAAAGAACCTTTGAGTGTCACAGTATGGGAGAGGATGAGAGGACAAGCAGTTTTGAACAAAGGCAAAGAAGGAATAGCATCTACTGCAGCACAGGCTGTCCAAGCAGAGTTATTATCACAAGTTTACAAAGCTCTTATCAAAGAGAAGGATTTTGGTTTTAATACAATAAGCAAGTATCTCTTCCAATTCTAGAAATAGATTCCCCAATCTGTATAATCTTATCTTCCAGATGCACATTTACATTTTAGCAGTTTAGGTTTTCTCCCACACACCTTTGGAGCCTTACATAAAACTCCAGCCCCATGTGCTCTGCAGTTGTCTGCCAGTCAGCATTTACAACCATCTGGTAACAATTGTGGCTACCAGTAGCCAGAGAGGAATTCTCCAGTAGCCTCTGAAGCTATGCCAGGTCTGCATGTATCTAATGTTCTTATTTTCCAGGGAAACAATTCTTTAGGCTTTCAAAGACAAGTCTTTTACCAGAAACTATGTGCAACATTCTCTTCTTTTAAGATGCACTGAGGGCAGCTGTTTAGAGGCAACAATAGCCCAAGGCTGAGCCAACTAAAGTTTTGCTGGTACTCAGGACATGGACACCTGACAGCAGAGCTCAGAGTGCCCTGAACATCAAACTCCTGCTGCTTCCTTACCTGAATGCTCAGCTAAATACAGTAATGTCCCCTTTTTCACCTCATTGGATTAGATCCAGACACAAAGCAAAATCTCCTCACTATTCATATGGAAAGGCAATGAAAGCACGAGTGGCAAGACGATCCTGTTTCCAATCAGAGACTAAGGAGCAGTTTAACATCACAACCAGATTTCATTCTGTCTTCCTTGCTCAGCTCCATTCATTTCAGATGCCGTGAGTGGCATGTGAACCCATATTCAATAGAAGGACAAATGCTCCTTCTCAGAAGCAGCACTAATTGTTCCTCACTGCTGAGTGTCACCAATCCAGAGCTCCACGTTTTCCTTTGGCTTCCTTGCTTCTGCACACAGCAGTGTATCTTGGTGTCCGTGCACAGCTTGCTGAGACACTCTCCATCATTTTCTCCATCAACCTGGCATAGGCTGGCAGGGAACTACCCTGTGCAGAAATTTGTTGCAATTTTTCCTTATGTCCTCCCATGAGAGTGGAATTTCCAGCCAAAATGTTGTAAGTCCCAATCACACAAGTTAATCCAGTCTTGCAAGAAGAGGAAGCCCAGGTCAGAAGTTTTTACTACGTAGACAGTATCAAGTGTGGATGCAGTCTCAAGTGAACCCCACAACAAAAACATACCCATAATGAGTTTATTTCGCTCACACAGCAGAGTTGCAATGTACCATCTGTGTGCTTCCTTGGCAATCTTTACTCAGCTTGAACAGGTTTTCAATGGGATACAGTCCAAGAACTTTCTTTTCAAAATGCCAGCAAGTATCTCAAGAACTCTTAAATCCTGCCTTGATTTAGGTTTCCTTCTCATTCCTTCCTCGGCGCTCCTACCTACTTACAGATGCTTAAAGGGAGAACTTCTACCTATGCAGCTGATAACACTTTATCAACCCTGCTAAAATAAAAGAGGCCTTATCAAGCAGCTTTGTTTGCACTCCAGGCAGTTGGTGCTGCTATAACAAATCGTCATTACCATGGCCTTGTCTGAGCCAGGTTCTCTCCTGCACCCAGGAGTTTGCCTTGTTGCTGTTACCAACACAGTCAGCAGCAAGAGAACAGAGGCTGGGTCAGCTGCACAGCAAAAAGCTCTTCCTTAGCACCAGTGATCTCACACCAACAAAACTGAGCAAAGTATCACTTAAATACCAGATTTATCACATGTATCGATTACAGGTGCCACGACTCAAATGTGAAAGGACAAATTTAAGAACAATTTTAGCTTGAAATCAATGAAACGAGCCTGAGCTATTCTTTAACTGTTCATCTCTATCACCCTGCTTGGTTGTGACACACTGTCAAGGCAGATACTCAAGAAGAAAGGACAAGCTAAGCAGAACAGCTAAAGCAAAGGAAGGAGCAGTTGCAGAGAGAAGAGTAAGACACTACCTCCTCTTCCCAGGAGAAGGAAGATGCTCTAACACTAATCTCAGTTTAATGAGACCATGCAGAGATCTGCATTATACAACTGCCGAGCCACTGCTACCCTCCAGCAGTTTCATAAACAGGAGAGTGTTCAGGTGCACCTTGCATAAAACAGTCAGAGAGGAAAACCAGAAGATCCTCTAAAAGGACTTTATTTCAGTGAACCTGGAGAGACAGACAGTGAAATGAACAACTGAACAGACTGTGGCAACTTTATGTGCAGGTGGCTGCCCTCCCAAAACACAAACAATATTAAATAAACTATCAGACATCGATTCTTCAAGAACTCTTTGAAAATAATTGAGAACTAATCACACAACTCAGGCAAGTTCATGTACTTCCAACAGCCTTGTACTTGGAATTACCAGGAACCGCCCACCTGCAATGAATTTGGGAATTGTGCAAACCTCGTGTGTCATTATGACTCCTATTGTGTTCTCCTTGCCATGGGGGAATGACAACAAAGTTTCAAATTGCTACAGCAGAACAAAGTCTTTGCACTGAACAACAGTATTGCCCATGATGCAAAACCTTTTGTAGGCTTTGCTAAGAAGCATGAATCAAACAGAAAAGAGGCTTGTAACTTTGGAGCAGCACTTTACAGTGGGTCGATGGAGCAAACCACGAAAGCATTTGCTTCACAAAGAAACACAAAGAAATCCAGCTATGAGAAATGTTTATATGAGAACGGGAGTTTCCACAGAATTTCTGCACAGAAACCAAACCAGTGCCTCCTTTAGTATTTTTAAGAAAGATGATGGTACCAGCACTATCACATACTCTTATTGCCATGTATTAACTACAAGACGTATGTTTAAAACCTGCCTTGCTCTTTGACATTTTTCAAGCCTCTGTGTCAGCCAAGAAAAGACACACCTCTTTCATAAGCAATTCCCAGGAACAATTATGTTACCATACCAGAAGGCCTCTGGAAGATAAAGGGCTCTCAACTGGTTTAACTCCTCCAGTATTTTTCTTTGGTCAGCTGTTATAGCAGATGCAATTTGTTCAAAACCAAATAAAAGACGTTCCTCAGCACAATCCTATGAAGATGTTTGGGAACTCTTCTACCTCTCCAATACCATGAACTATACAGAGCTCCTTGACAGACTACAAACAGCACTGAGCAGGATTAGGGACTGCTCACTACTGGCACAGATCATCCTCATCTCCTCCATGGGCCAGTCTACCCCTGCAAGGAACGTGCCAGGATGCATGGAGGAGCCTTGGGACATACCAGCACTTTGCATTCCACTTGCCAGAAGCACCAGCTTCCCCACAAAGCTAAGAGCACCAGGCAGCTGCTCTGGGCACACAGCTTCAGCTGGGACTTGGTAAAGCCAGATATTCCAGTTCATTGAAGTGCTCTCAGATGACTACAAAGAGCAGCATTCCCCATCAAGTAAGACATGACAATGGACAACTTTTACTTCTATCATCTCAGTGGAGCTGTCCCCCTGTCCTGTCCCTACCCCCAGACCAGCACAAGGCTTTGTGCCATTGGCTGCAGAAACACCGACCCGAGAGTCTGATTCAACTACTCTACACCATCAACACTAAACACAAACACGCAAAGCTTTCTCCAATGCCAAGGTTAAGGCTCAGCTCCAGGAGGGGACATACCAGCAACAGCCTATTCCCATGGCACAAGGAAGGGCAACCTGAGACAAAGGCTGAACAACTTGCTTCATCATTTTATTACACCTGTTTGCTGCCTGCTGGAAGTAACGTGCTCCTTCATTCAGCAAGTTCTCACAACTTTGCGAAAGAGAAAGAAAAACCACTAGCAGTGACAAGATACATTTAACACGGGCATAGGGGGGAAAAAAAAAAGAGAGAGAGAAAATGCTAACAGAATATCCCGAGGGAGTCCGAGTCACTGCAGTTCTTGTTCTTGTCTTCTCCAAGACCCGCTGCTTGGAGCCAGCGGCAAGCGCTGGAGATTGCGGGGCCGGGTCGCGGGCAGGGGCACCTCCCTCGCAGGATGGAGCGAGAGCGGCTCCCGCAGCCCCCGCGAGGGCTCAGCGCAACGGGAGCGGCCCCGGCCCGGACCCGCTCGGGGCCGGCAGGAAGTCCCGGAGCGGCCACTGCCGCCACCTCCCCCGGGGAAGCCCGGGCTGCGGTACCCGCGGGGCTGCGCGCTGCGGCCGGGACAGACACAGCGCGGCGAGCCCGGGATCGGACACAACAGCGAACAAACCCAACAGCCCGCAGCGCCGCGGCTGCAAGTCTCACCGGGAGACACTGCCGGGTCCCCGGGTGCGCCGGGCTTCAGGTGCGGGCAGCCCAGACACCGGGGCCGGCCCAGGCAGCGGAGGGCCCGGGCCCTGGCGAAGTGAAGCCCCTCGGGGCCGGGGGCACCGGCGAGCACCTGCCGGCCCCGCCGCGCAGCCCAGCAAGGGCGGGCATGGCGGGGGTCGCCCCGGCCGGACCTCCCGCCGGGATCCCTCCCGGGAGCCCCTCCCGCCTCCCCGCGCGGCCCCGGCGAACGGCGCTCACCTGCGGGGGCTGGGGCTGGGGCCAGGCCGCCCCGGCCGCGCTCCGCTCCGCGCCCGCTCCCCCTCAGCTGCGCGGCGGCGGCCTCGCTCCGCGGGCACCTCTGGGCGGGGCCAGGGGCGGCACCGCTCCATGGGCGTGGCCTCATGTGCAAATTGTGTTTGTGGGCGGGGACTCGCATGCAAATAAGTCCGAGCCGCGGCTCCACCTCCCTTTCAGTCAGCGCGCTCATGAATAATTCAGCAGCGCGCTCGCTGTAGCCAATCAGGGAGCGGCACCGCGAGGCTCGTGGGAGCGCGGGCACACGGCACCGGGAAAAGGATGGGAAAGGCAGCCCGGGAAAGGGCGGCGGGGAAAGCCGGGCCGGGCTCCAGGGCTCCGGGCTCCAGCCCCGCGAGGGAGCTCCCAGCTTTCACAGCCTTACCTGTGAAAATAAGCAGACTTTGCAAAAAGCGGAAGCCCTTGCTGGAGAGAGGAACACAAGTGTTGCTGCACAGCCCCGCAGCTGCCAGCCCGTGTCCTGCTGCGGGGAGCAGCAGATGGAAGCTGTATTTATGTAAAGGGCAATGGCAGGTGAAAGTCTGTCCACTCTCTATCCATGCAAAAGCTTGAAATTACCTGACAAGGGTGCAGTAACAGTGTTTCACCCACGTTTCCAAAAGTGATGTTTTTGAATTAAATATTCAGTTCTCTCGTCTTCTTGCAATGCTCAGCCGATCTGCAGCACAGACCAAAACGGAGCAGTGGTATCAGTCTGGATCATGCTCCTGTTCCGGGGTGGGTAAAGGCACCATCAGATGTTACCACGCTGAGCAAGGCAGCCACAGTTTCTCAATCCTCCCTGCAGTGGTTATTAAATTGCAATTGCCTTGTGCTGAATCAGGGAGTCTGTGCCCCAGTGAAACTCACTGGGTGGCTCTCGTGGAGTTCATCGATACAATTCCACCTTGGCATAAGGAGATGAGACTGATTGAAATCAACAGGAGTGAGTTTGACCTAATTCCAGGACAAACATGAACCTTGTGGGTCAGGCTAGAGCTCTCCTGGCTGCGCCTGTTCTTAGAAACTCCCTTCCCACTGCCTTTAATCTGTTACAGTCCGGGAGAATGCTGAGGGCAGCTGGGGCTGCCAACCCCGGCTTTAGCAAAAATTATCAGAGGCAAAGCACTGCTGGAAGGAGGAAGAGGAAGGGGAGGGAGTGTGGGAGGAGCCGTCAGACCCCTCACCTCAGGAGAGGCCTGCCGCCTTCCAGCATCTGATAACTGGGGCGTGTGAGTGTGAAACAGGAGCCGGCGCTGGCAGCAAAGCTCCGGCACCCTGGGCTACGATACCTCTGACCACGCAGGAGGAAGATGAAGGAGGAAGAGGTGTCGTGTGCCGACAGGAACTGCACGCGGATGTAGGGACACCTCCAGGCTCTGAGTCACGCTGCCCTCCCGGGAACAGGGCAGGCTGCAGCCAAGCACAGCCGGCGTGGGAGCAGGGTTACCAGGGTTACACAGCCACAGGGCTGTATGACCTTGAGCAGGCATTCACCAGCTGCCGCTGCTCGGATCTCAGTAGCCTCCACAGTCTGCCTCTGCAAAACTTAACATTTCTAGGGGAATTAAGAAACACACCAAGGAGCTTTCATCGTTGGAAAAGGATTTTTTTTTATTGCTTAGCCTTCTCCACATCTCCAAAAGGAATTTAAAAATACCAAATAAAACACATCTAAACCAGTTGCTATTACAGTTGTGAAAACTTTGATATCAAACATAGCCATGCTTAGCTCACTTCCACCCACTGAGCAGACCTTCTGGCACCTGGCACTTTTGGCATAGAGGTTAAAGCAAATTTGGTACTTAGACATCTCGGTGGAGAGGAGACTGGAAAGCTCAAGAGGAATTTGTGGCTTTTTTCTTTACTCAGGGACCTCCCACGTGCAAGAGAAATAAAAAGGATTCACACCCAGGAAAGAGGATGTTGGACTGAAAGAGAGGGGCTGCAGTTCAGCCCTGGTGAGACTGTCAGATGCAGCGTGCTAATGTGGTGGTCAAGTTTTAGCATGGCTTAACGCTGTGTGGCCAAAATGCATCTCAGCACAGCTGCTGCAGGAGGCCAAGCTGCCGTCTGCAATGCTCTGGGGCTTTCTGTGGCCTCTGGCTGATGAAATTGTCTTCAAAGCACAGTTTCCTGCTCTCGATCCTGGGAATGTTCCTCCAGGTGACTGAGTTTATGGCCTTTTTCAGACCAGAATCTGATCTGATGGTCGTTGGCACAGCTGAATAACAGAGGCTCAGGCCACCAGCACTGATCAGCTTATTCTGTCCCTGACTGACCTCAATGACACTCCAACCATTCCACTGGTGCAGCACAGTTCCTTACATGTGACAAAAGGGTCACCAGCAAAAGATGACTCAGGAAAGACAGGCTGGTAGTCCATGAGGTGAGAAAGCTGGAGAGCCAGTGGCTTCAAGAACAGAGCAGTGTGTACTCCAGCCCAGAAAAGCCCAGCTAAGCCACACACTTGTGTGCTGTAAATTAGACATTACACCTGAGCCATCTAGGTGGGTGAAGTCTGTAACAGCCAATAAAGTGGCCAACTTCCCAAGGTTTCACTTATCACAGGCTCTGTTTTCTGTGTATTAATGAAATTAATATTTCATTAATCGGGAAAACAACTCCTGAGTAAAGCTCTTCCCTTCATCCCATCCCATTTCTGCAAGTGACAGCAACTTCAGTGATGAACATCAACAGGCAGCTTGAATTCCTTCAGTGAATAGAAGGTGATTTCTCCATGATCCACCAGCGCAAAGACCAGCGGGACGTCCCCGCTCAGATACGTCACCTGCTTCAAAGCCCGCAGGGACGGGATCTGCTCATCAAAGCTACAGAGAGAAAAAAACATCCTGTTTGTTCTCCAAGCAAGAGGAACACAGAGCCAAAGCTGTCCTGGCCAGCCATCACAACAGCTCCCTTTGGCCTGAGGAGCTGGTAGTGATTCTCCCCACCCATTTCAGTCCAGGCAGAGGGTGCCAGCCCTGAGCGTGAGTAACCAGCATGCTGGGAGCTGTTGAATCCTTTGCCAAAAACAAGAATAACTGCACACTACTCCACGCTGTGCCCATTAGATGCGGCTCACAGGGATATTGGCAAATGGTCAACCCAGTGCAATCTTAATACCTTTGTGCTGGGAAGATCCTTAGGTTGCTGGGATCAGCATCTGATCTGCTTTTCCCTCCTTTTAATTCTGCAGAGTTTGTTTGCTCATCAATGGAAATATTTATGCAACAAGGATCATTCTACTGGCTCATGACATACCTTGGTAAAACTGCATTACCACCTTCCTTGCTCTGTCTACTACAGCTGCAGAGAGCAGAGGGACAGTTTTAGTAAAGCAAAATGAGAAAAGGCAGAAACTGAACTTTGTACCTAGCTATGGAGTTTAAGTATCAGGTTCTGGATCCAGCAAGAAAGGGGACACCTACCCTCTGTTCTTAGTGATTTTAACATCACACTTGACAAAAATCAAAATACTGAACCCATGGCTCAGAACCTGTAGCAAGTTCCGGGGAGGTTCATCTCTGCAGAAATCCACAGTGATCTGCACTGACTGAGAATTCAGCTCCCATAGCACTGGGTTCGACCTGAATTTCACAAGCATTGCACAAAAGCTGTGGCTTCTTTCTTCTGACTCCCAGTGATACTCAGACATGAGCAGCAACCAGATGACCAAATAGTGTGGGTTGTATGCAAGGGCTGGGGGCAGGGGAGATTGACCACAGCCTCCAACGAAGGAGGAAGAACTGAAAAAAAAAAAAAATTCCTAAGCAGGACCACCCTCAAGGGAGAGGCTCTGATGATCTGTAAAGCTCACAAGATGCTGGATCATTTACAGATCATTAGGGCTTGGTTTCCACAACAACTGCAAAATTTCAAAAAGAGCACAAGACCCAGGGGTACCTTCGAACACACATCCTGACGTGGGGCTTCCCAGGGTTTGTCTTCTTAAACTTGGACACAGCGTCTGCTTGATACACGTTGAAGTCTATCTTCATGGCCTCTGGGTCCTCCTGCAGCCTGCAGGGGAACACACCCACACAGGTATGGGATCGAAACACTGCAGGGTACGGGTACAGCAGAGAAAAGAGGGAGCAAAAACTCCCTTTAGTTTGGGTCTAGTTTTGACTAGTTTGGGTCCCTTGAAAGGCTTCACTCCTCAAAGGAGTGCAGTTGTATTAATTACTTTCCACAGCTTTCCTGTAGTCAGACCAGAGCAAGATCCTGGCTCACATCTACCCCATGCCCTTGCAAGAAGCAGCAGTAACAAAGACAGGAGCAAAGCACTGCAAGGACTGCACACAAGCACTACACAGACTCTGAGGCAGGAGCAGAACCCAAAGTCCCAAAGCCAAGGTGTCATAACCACTGAAGCAGGGATGGCAGCACATTCCAGGGGTGAGGCACAGGTGAAACCCAATCAAACCTCTGGCTGGGCTGCAGAGAGGGAAGGGAAGGATAAGAGAGGAATCCTGCTGTTTTAACTGGCCTGGAAAAAGGAGGCTCTGTTACTGCAGAACCTGGTACTTCATGGAAATGTCCACCCCCTCACTAGAGGTGCTAAGGGATCACGGAGCACAGCACTGGATTCTCTTGGCATCCTGCATGTGCAGCAGCTCCCAGCTGCTGCTGGGAGTACCTCACAGACCTCACAAGCAGGGACAGTCACAAGACACTCCCAACTCCCCAACAGCTCCAAGCTGACTGGCTGGATACTCACCAGGAGGCTCCATCCAGGATGTGGGACGGCTGCAGCACACTGATCTGCTGGAGGAGGACAGCTGGAGGGAGAAGGAAGGGGAAAGGATTAGACCAGCAATTTCCCTCCCAGGACACTCCAAGCACTCCACACCACCCAAGAGCCTTCCTCCTCTGACAATGGCTGGCAGCTCCACAGTCACCACTGGCTACTTCAAAGACCTCAACTTCCTCATCTCCTCCCAGTACACAGCCCAGACACTCTTTGCATCTTGCTGGCCCCGACTGCACATGCCTAACCAGCCCAGCAGGAAGGACTGCAATACAGCAGGACATGGGGAATGGATTAGAAGCCCTCCCAAGGCCCTGTTTATCCTGGCACTTAAGTGGGCTATAGAAAGATTCTCCTGCTCAAAGTACTGTTCCCAAAACTCAGCTTCTCCATGTCACCCCTTTTGCTGCTGCATACCAGGCACATTGCTGCTGCACACCATGCCACTGCACTCTCTCAGAGCTGGTGGGGAGAGAATGGTCCCTGTCAAGTTCCCAGAGGCACTACCTGGCGAGGTCACTTCCTCAGGCCGCAGCAGTGGTGTTACAGCTTGGTCCCAGAGGTGTGACGGTCGCTTCCAAACCCTCTGCTGTCTCCTCTGCTCCAACAGAGCTTTGTACTCCTGCCAGTTGGAGCAGCGCCTCACCTCCTGGTCAGCATTGACACTGCTCTTGTACCTGCTCTCCCTCTCCCGCTGCTTCCTCTCCTTCTGCGACAATTTCTCCTGTTTCTGGTTGATCCGTGTGCACCAGGAAGCTGCATCCACCTCCCTGCCCGGCACATTCTCTGGCAGGAGCCTGTTGTCAGGAGAGGGCAGATGTGTGCATGGCTGGTCTGAGGCCATGTTGGGAAAGGTGATGCTGGTAAAATCCCAGCGAGGTGCATGAGTGCCAGTGCTGCTCTCCTTATGGTCTCCAGCCTGCCTGCTGGAGAAGCTCAGAGAGTCCTTTTGTCCTGTGTCAAGAGGAACTGGCATTGACTCCCTCTCTGCACTGCCAGCATCTGATTCCTTTGGCTGCTCTGACAAGGGCTTTTCATCCACGGGAATGGAGTCTCCATAGTCATCTCCATCTTTGCTGCAAGTTCCTTTAGCTTCTGGAAGGTCCTCATATACTTTACGTTTCTTCTCATGCAACCTAAAGACAAAGGAACAGTAAAAAAATCAAGGAGAGCATGTGGTAGAGCTTTCTTTTCTTTAAATTCTGCCTGCTCCCTACTAACAGGAAGAATGCAGTCTGCCAAGCCTGAAGGAGGGACAGCAAAGGTGTCAGGAAGCTCCAGATAGGTCTGCAAACCCTTGACAACAACCTCCTTGTTTGTGAGACAAATGAGAAAAGAAAAAAGCTGGCCAAAACTAAACAGTGAATGCCAAAGGCAGATTAAACTTCTGAGAAGTCCTGCACAAGGTTTTACTTCAACACCCAAGAGAATGCCAGCCTTGATTTGTACAGACAGTGTTCACAACCTGCCATGCCAGGTCCACACCCCAGACACTGACCCAAACACCTCCATGCAAACACTATGAACTTCAGCCAAAGCAGCACAGGCAAGGCAGAAACCTGCCTGCCAGCACCTCTTATTGGCATATTCAGACCCTGATTTCAGAGAAGATAGGGCAGTTCTTAGACCAGCAGTTTAATCTCCCAGTTCCTACAATTCCACAACTCCTCAGGCACCGATTTACTGTCAACAGAGACTCTCAGCCTTGTCCTCCCTGTTTCTGAAAGGCTGACGCCACCTCCTGGGAACTGTCAGAATTATGAGCAAAATTACTCATTGTCAGCTTACAGTGATGTTTCAGACATGTGCAAGCCCTAGGACACAACTCTGCTCTCTGCTGTTGAGTCTTGGCAGGTAAGTCGGACTGAGGAGGTGGATAAATGCAAGATGTGCATTGTGGTAGCTGTGCTCCTGCTAAAAATAGTAGGAGGAGGCACCTGACACATGTTCCTTTTGCACTGACCTCTCCATCCTTCTCTTATGACATCTCAGCACCACAGCTGGGGGACCTGGGGGCAATTCACCCCTCTTAGCCCTGGCATGACACACACATGTGACAAAAGGGAACATTTCAAAGTGTTCAGAAGTGCTTCACCGCCTGGGGACAGCCAAGAGCAACAGTGACAGACAAGGTCATCCCCAGCAGGAGAGCCTGGGGACACTGCAGCAAAGCAGCTGTTCCTGAGCCAGGGTGGCTTGAAGAAGATGGGAGAAGGCTTTGGGCCACATCCTTACCAGGGGCTGGAACTTCTCCTCCTCTTGTGATGGTGTTTCCCAGAGCTCTTGCAGTGACTTTCCAAGTTCAGCTGCCTCTCGTAGGGAGATGGGACAGTGCTGGAAGAAGAGACCAACACAGTGGCTGAGAGCAGGGGGAGGTAGTGGAACTACCTTCTGCTCAGCCCCCAGGACACAGCGATCAAAGGTACAGAAAATGCCCAAGTGGGACCAGGATGGCCCTCAGTTCATGCCCCATTTCATGTTCCAAATCACCTCCTCAGGAGGGAGGAGCAAGGAGGGGTAGAGTGCCACTTTTAGCCTTTAATCCTCCCAAGAGGTGGAATGCAGGGCCAAAGTCCTCTTCTCTGGTCCCATTCCCTGGGGCCAGGCAGTGGGTATAGAGAGTCTCAGGGTCTTCAGGAAGGAGAAAGCAGCACAGGAAGGAAAGGTTGGTTACCTGGGGTCGAACCTCAGCACAATATAACCCAGTTGCTTCAAGTGGCTGAACACCTTAGAGCAAAGGAAAGCAAGAAGGTTAAGTGACAGCCCTAAACACAAACAATTTACTTCAGTTCCATTATGACTGAGTGAACACAGTGTGGCACTGGCAGAGGAAAAAATGCCAGGGTTAGGACCCAAAGCAAAGGTGAGGAAACAGGAACTGAACATCTGGTAGAAGGTGAGTGGGAGCAACTGAGCATGACTTCCCTCCTCTTACCTCCCAAATCATCCTACCCTGCTTCCAGCCACTAGAAGAGCTTGTGTGGCAGAGGCTGGGCTTTCTGCCTTCATCCTCCTCCAACAGCAGGAGGTTCCAACACACCTGGTAATGTGACAGGCTCATTGCCTCCTGGCACAACAGGGTCTCATAGGCTTCCTGGATTGACAGGGGCACATCTCTGTAAAAGAGCTGGACAGAGCCCTGTGGAGCAGAAGCTTGGTGTGAGTCACAGGATCAAATCTATGCAAGCTCACACCTGTCCTTTCCCACTTGTCCTGACAGCTGGTCCCAGCACCCTCCCTGACACTATACCCATCTCCCCTCATGTGCCACCTGGTTGAGTCCCTTTCCCATACACAGCTCCCTCATACCCTGATTTGATCAGCCAGGTGAGAAGTTCCCACCCACAGCTCTCAGCTCCTGCATCTGTTTGGAGGATGCGCTGGGAGCAAAATGCACAGCTGATTAAATAACCACTGCTTGGAGAGATAAATTAACTTTGATGATCTGAGTGATTCAGGACACAGCACAACAACAAAAGCACTTATGACCAGCATAACTGAGAACTGGAGCAGAGGAATGAATGGCAGCTCCAGGTGGCATCAATTGGTGCCTCCTCAGAAGCATTTACAGACACACAGATCCCATAGGTAACTTCTCCAGAGAACAGCAAATTACTTCCAGGAGGCTGTTCTAGGCTACACCTCTTTTTCCTTCTTTTTGTCTTTTTAAATGGTGTTTACTCATAAAAAAAACCAAAACTCTAGGAACTACACCTTTTCCACTACATAGGTTGAAGGCATCTCACTGGTCTTTTCTGCTTTTGTGGGGATTTTCTACTCAACACCTGACTAAACAATTTCATTGCCATCAACTTGTTTACAAAGTATTTATCCGAATGCCAGGGGTAGAAAAGCCCCACCTTTCCTGCCAGGATTTAAGAGATGGCATCAGACACTCACAATCTGTTTGTTTGGCTGAGGGATAAAAGTTCCCTTTAGATCAATGCACCAATTCTACTGATAACAGGCTTTGGTGGAGAGACCAAAGAAAACCCCTCTCTACAGCAAAGAAACCCAGCTGAGCCCTAAGCAGCATTTCTGCAAGCAGAGGAGCACTGAACAAAATATGGTCTCACTACTCTGTCTGCCACATTTAAATTTCTTTCTGCTATATATACTGGGAAGAAATCCCAAGCAGCAACACCAAAGATCTCTGCTTAAGCTTAATGAACTGGTCACAGATCCAACTAACACACTCTGTCAGTGACACAGAGGCTGCTTGAGAGGACAAGGTATGAACCCACAGCCTGGTGACAAACAGGTCCATCAGCAACACATTAAAGAGACAATTCCTTGAGAACCAGATGTTTTATCAGTTGTTATAACTGCTCCAATCAGTGAGGACCCAGTGCCCTCATCCTACTTACACACTCCAGCAGGTACAGAGCTTCCTCAGGCAGCAGACATTGTTTGCCTCGTTCTGAGAACCCCATGGTGTGCCAGAACTTCCCCTGGAACAGGAGCACAAATCTCTGATGGGCTCTGGCAGTTCCCTGCTGACAGCCAGGTTCCCTCCCATTGCAAGAAGCAAATTAAGGAATCTGTGAGGCAGCAGGAGATGATGGCACTAAGCACACTATGTAGCACTCACCGCAGGGGACTTCAGCTCCACTATGCCCTGCTCCGGTTTCCACTCAGCTTTCACCAGACTCCCCCTGAGAAGGTTAAAGATTAGTGTGGCCTACAATCAGATCCTGGTGTAGCAACACAAAATAAGCTCAGGAAGGTGTCAAAAGGCAGGAAGTTTCCAGGTGGCATTTTTACAAGGCATTAGAAAGCCATCATCCCCTGGATCTAGCAGCACCACTTTATCATCACCAACCAGGTAAAAGTGTCTTCAGTCAGCACCACAGAGACATGTCCACAGGCTACAGCAACTTGCTGGAGATGCATAAGCCAGGATATATAGATATTGAGGAACTAACACAGGCTGCCCAGAGAAGCTGTGGCTGCCATGTTCCTTTAAGTTCAAGGCCAGGTTGGATGGGGCTCTGAGCAACCTGGTCTAGTGGAAGGTGTCCTTGGCTACAGCAGGGAGTCCAATGGGGTGATCTTTAAGGTCCCTTCCAACCCAAACCATTTTATTAAAATTAATAGCTGCACACCAAGCAGAGAAGGTGTGTGTTGAGAGGTGAGTGTGAATGTCTCCCAAGTGATAAGTGCCAAGTCTGGCAGCACTGTTGAAACCACCAAATCTGATAAACCAGGGACACTGACAGCTGGTCAAATCTGCACAAGGCCACACAGGAGCATCAACAAGACACTCTGTAACTTGGATCATGCCCAAGAAGGCAGCGGCTGCTACCTGCAAAGGCTATAGGATTATACACGCACCTGTGAAAACCAAGAGCCCTGTGAGGGGCTTTCTGAAGCTGCAGGTGTTCCAGCATGTCCCTGTGCTCCTTCAGGGACAGCCAGGCTGCTGCACTGCTGCTGCTCCAACCCGGGCACTGAGTGCAGGTGAACTGCGGGGGGTTACTGTGCTGACCAACACCTCCTGCTACCGACAGCCCTATCTCACCCGGAACCCCCGAGCTGTGCTGTGCCTGCCGGCATCACCCCTTCCATGGGGAAAGCCATTCCCAGGGATGGACTTACGGCCGCTCCGGGCGCTCCTCGGCGAGCAGTCGCCACTGCTCCTCGCAGCAGCGCCGCAGCCCCTCCGCTTGCCGGGCCGAGTCGTCACGGAGGAAATCCTTCTGCCCGCGGGGGCTGCGCGGGGCCTGGCGAGCCCCCGGCTGCTCCGCCGTGCTGAGCGAACAGCGGGGCGCTGAGGGACGGGAGAGCGGAGCGGCCGACAGCGCCGGGAACCCGGACCGCGGGCAGCCCCGGGCCGCAGCGCCCGCTCGGCCACCCCGGTCCTCCCGTACTCCGGCAGCCCCTCCGGATCCCCGTACCGGGGCTTCCTGCGGTGCTTCCCCAGGCCCCTACCGCGGGTCCCCCGGAACCGCCCCGTCCCCCTCATCGGTGGTTCCCGCCGGTGCCTCCTTCTCCCCGGTACCGCGGGTTCCAGGTCCCCCTCCCCGGTCCCCAACAGCGCAGGCTCCCCCGGTGCTCCCGCAGCCTCCCGTAGCGCGGGTGCAGCCGGTTCCCCTCGGCACCTCCTCGGCCCCCTCCCCGCGGGTTCCCCCGGTGCCTCCCCGCTGTTCCCCGTCCGCCCCACCTGAGGCGGGGAGACCCGCCGGGCTCCATGGGCACGTGCGAGACCAGCGTCCTTCCGCCAGCGGGCACGAGCGCCGCCAAGAGGGGCGGGCTTCGCCAAGGCGCACCCTGGCGGCTCGGAGGACTGCGAGCGGCGGGTACCGGGCCCGTGAGGGGACGGAGGCGCCAGGGCCGGGCTCTGCACGGGGGAGCGGGCTCTGCACGGGGAACCGGGCTCTGCACGCTGGTTTTACCCCGGGATCTGGCCCAGATCCGCCGTGCCGAGCTCCCCCGCTTAACACCCGCGGCTCCCACACGCCCCCTCCGCAGCCAGGATGGGAGAAGGGAGGTGAAACGAATCATGAGTTGGAATAAAGGGCAGGGAAGATCACGAACCGATAAATGATACGGGTAAACAGGCTGGGTTTAAGTAAAGAAAAAAAAAATATTGCTAATTAATATTAGAGCCGGGCTTGGATGTCTGCTCTGTCCGGAGCTTCTGGGGAGCAGTGCAGCCCCTGGACCATCCGTCCCTCCCCTCTTTCCCCAGCCACGCTGCTCACAGCACTTTCTATCGTGTTTCCTCCCTCCCTCCTCACTGCATTCTGCCCTTTCTTAAATACATTTCCCCAAAGGAAAACACATTCTTAAATAATAAATTCTTAGTAATTCAAATAGTAAATAATTCTTAAATTATCATAAATTCTTAAAATGTTATCAGCTCAATAAATTCTTCAGTACATTTATATGGCAGACAACCAGCACTTATAGCAGAGGACTGGTGGAACCACAAGCAGCACCCAGGAAGGCTACAAATATCTGCCCCTTCAGAGGGCTAAAAGCTGCTGCTCTGCCCTTCAATGCAGCCCCTTATATATTTAATCTCATATGTATTTCACCTGTGTGCCTTCTTGTGCTCGGTCAGTGCTTGGCTCATTGCCTCCGATATCAGG
This sequence comes from Dicaeum eximium, assembly GCA_013396995.1. NCBI lineage: Eukaryota > Metazoa > Chordata > Aves > Passeriformes > Dicaeidae > Dicaeum > Dicaeum eximium. The sequence goes on along the minus strand of VWZP01008978.1, from coordinate 246,010 downwards.
CACCTGTCCTACACAGCTGTAGCCCATTGGGGAGGAGGCTGGAGCACAGCCCCACTCCCAGTTACCACGAGCTCTGTGCCTACAACACATTTCCCCAGCAGAACTTCCAGGCTCAGCTGTGCCATGCCACGGGGCTGTCTGAACCACATGGAACCAGCCAGGAGCATCAGGGAGCCACTGGGGCAGGAGGATTGTCCCTTCAGTGGTGTCAGTGTTGCTAGCGGCTGAGGCTCCAGCAGTGCCTGGTGCCACTGACTGCCTGGAGTGTGCAGTGATCCAGTGGGGCCTCACACCTCTGCCAGCATGGCTAGACTGGCTGCCAAGGAAGGCATGGACAAATCTGATGGGGAAATGCACCAAAAGCTCAAGTTTCAACTCAAATCCGTCTCCTGTTGCTGTGGGATATCTCACTGAGGCACTGAGCCTCAAGTAGGAAAAACACAGCTTTTCTCCCCACCAGAGTCCCTGGTTCCAACTGTGGTTTCCCAATAAAAGCCCTTTGACAAGATTCCAACAAAGGGAGATGAATGTAAAAACCATTCCTTTCCATTTTCCACTGAAATGACTTAATTTTTGCTTCCTGCCTTATTATTTCCTCCTCCTGACTTGAGTCTTCACCTTGTGAGGGGGTCAAGTGATTTTGGGCAGCAGTGCCTCTCCATGGCATGTGGGGGGACGAGCCCATGGATGAGGGGCAGACAGATGTCTGTGAGGGGCAGACAGCTGTGCAGGGGCACTGCTTTTTCACCCTAAATTCCAAAAAGTACATGTAGTTTGGAGACTGCTTGGACTGCCTGATTATCACATAATCCCAGGGCTCCACATCCCGTGGCTTTCAACTTTCATGCTGTCACCCTCTTTGTTCAACTCAGTCTTCTTAAAATAGCTATGTTTAAATTGCTCAGGGAAAAGCTCTGATCCAGAATTTCCTTTTGTCACCCACTGTGATTACAAGACCCAGAAATGTCAAGACTAATCTCAGTTCATGTTTCTTTTCAATACTGGGATTTTAGCTGTTTTATGGTGGGGGGACATCCTGTTCCTCTCAGGGGCACCAGCAGAGCCTTGGCAGGATGGGACTGGTGTTCTCCCCAGCTGAATCCTCTTATCAGCCCTAATTCTGAGTGTCATCAGCTGGGTGTGGGTGGTCCTGGGGGCTGCACTTCCTATTCTCCACTTACAAATGGAGGGTGAGGTGGGCTTCATTTTTCCCTTTAGGTATTCTGGCTTTGAGTTAGGATTTTTAACTTTAGGTTTCTGTCCAGCTGCTTTAAAGCTGTAACTGTGGTACTTGTGGTGTGGATTTTTATGAGTTTCTTTCCTTAAATTGGGATCTTTTTACCTTTGTTCGGGGTGGAACCTGAATGCATTTTGAGTGGAGCTTGACTGTCCTGGGTTTTCTTTGTGGACCACGGTGTGAAAAGAAGCTAAAATATTGGTCACTGAGCTGACCAGTGGTGAAACATGGCATTGTGAGTGAATGGTTTGCTTGGGGGGTGGTCCTGGGAGATCAAGTAATGATGGGTGTGGGACTGTGAGCCTGGAGGTTGCTGGGGAGCAAGACTGTGTGTGTGGCACCAGGGAGCAGAGCAGGATCTAGCTCTCACTGTCTGGGTGGCAGGGGAAACCATGGAGAAAGATGATGGTGAAGGCCAAAGCTGCTCCTGATTTCCCTGTCGGACACTGCCATCATCCCAAGTGAGAAAGGGCTTGATTTGTCTGGAGAGACACCACGCTGAATAAACCAGAGCAGAGCATGTGGGCTCTTGGAGCAGGTGAGTGTGGTGCATTTGCCCACTTTGCTGTGGTCGGTTTTTTGTTTTTTTTCCTGATTGGGGAAAAATGTTAATAAAGTGTAAAAAGACCTCTAGGATTAAAAGTGGGGGCTGGCTGCATTTTCTGAACAGGGCAGCCTGCTCCTGGTTCTTCCTCCTGCTTCTGACCCTGCTCCAGTGGGGAGCAGAGCTGTGGTGTGTGAGGATGGGTTTGAGTCCTTCCAGTCCTTTTCTGTTGTGCTGAAGTCGTGTTTGTGCAGTCCCTGTATTCACAAGTTCATTGTGGTTAACTTCTGGATGAACTTGGTGTAAATAGACTCAGTGTTTTTTGAAAAAACAGGAGAAGATTTGGCCTTAGGATTGTTTTTCTAGTTTCATGTAGCACAGCCAGGTGGGAATTGCATGCTCTGTGCTGGAGCAGAGCAGCTCTGCCAGGTACAGCTACCTGCTTTAATCCCTGTGTTAACAACTCCTGCAGTTCCTGGCAGGGTGTTCGGAAATATTTTAGTAATTCTGCAAAAACCAACTGTGCCTCAGACTTTACAAATGGTAACACTTGGAAAACAGTGTCTGAGATGGATAACATTGCCCATCCTCTTGCCTTCATTGCAACCCATGGAGTATGTTCTGATAGCAGGAGGATTTGTGTGTAGATGCTTTGTGTGATTTGGGACAGAAAAGGATGTTACAAATGTTCACAACCAAGTTGGATGGGGTTTTGAGCAGCCTGGTCTAGTGGAAGGTGTCCCTGCTCTAGGCAGGGGCCTGGAAAGGGATGAGCTTTAAGGTCCTTCCCAACCCAAACCATTCTGTGATTCTATGAAACTTCCTAAAACTGCAAGTGATTCACTTTTGTGTGTTGTAATACCTGTGGTGTTATCACAGCTGCTCTGAGCCATGCCCACATCAGGACTGCCCAAGAAAGCTGTTATCATAGATTAGCTGTAGTTCAGCAACCAGTTGTCTGATTTTTATTATACTTAATTATATTCTAGTGGAACATCTCAATTCTGAGCTTTCAGAGCATCATTTAGACAACTTAAACTTCTTACAGTAGACTGTGAGAAGGGGTGGTTTGGCAGTCCATTCCAACAGGATTTGGCAGACCTTGAGCATACACTGAAGATTTGGGTTTGGATGGAAAGCAGGTAATGGTGTCAGGTGTTACAGCTTGTCTGGGAGGTGTGGGATCTGTCTGTTTTATAGCCTCACCTGGGAGTCTTTTGGCAAATTCCTTATTGCTTTAAGAAGCCTGTGATCATTCCCACAGTGTGTTACAGATGGGAGTTTGGGCAGGGCCATGGAAAGAGACTTTTGTCCAAACAGAAGATTACTGAGGAGGGTTTCTGGGCTAAACCTCTTTTGTCACTCATCAGGACTGGGCTTGGAAAACAGAAGGAGATTTTTAAGGGAGAAATCCAAACAAACACATCTTCTAGAAGAGCTGGGGATTGAGTAGCTAATACCTCTCCATAACCACTATGTGCTCTGGTTTGCTGACATCTACCACTGCCTCCTGATGGCTAAGAAATGGAAAGAGCTTAAATTTCACTGTCTTCTGAAATTGTGGTAGAAATTGCCTTTGTGTGACTTGCCATACTGCAGGACAATTCTTGAGGCTCTGCTTGGAAGCAGGAAAACAGAGTTAGCATTGTTATGCAGGGCTGTGGTACACAGTCAGCTACTGGAAACCCCAGCACTGATCTGAATCTGGACTTCAAATGCCACTGTGTGACTTTCTGGAGCTGCTGTCTGTTAGGCATCTAAGGATTTATTTGCAGTCACTTACTGGAAACTGCACTTTGTTAATTGTATGTAAAAACCAAGGAACCACAGACCGAGTGCAGCAAGATTGATTGAAATAATCAGGAGCCTTTCTTACCTCAGTGATGGGCTGGGTTGGGAGAAATGCTGTTTTATTTCTGTCTGGAGAGAATGGCTGAAGCTTTCCTCATTTCCCCAATTTGCTTTGGCGCCCTGCTCATGGTTCAGCTGGACAGACTGACACTGGGGTGCCTGTTTGGGGTGAAGGAACATCACTGTGCAGTTTGAGGCTACAGATTATGCTCCTTGCTTGAGTTTTGTAACTTCTACAATGTGTTTGTGCTCACCAGGTAGCTGGAAATGTCTTCCTTAGCTTTGGTCTGCAGAAGCACTCAAAATCCTGCTGCTTCTTGCTGAGTATTCCATGAAAGGAGATGCCTGACAGGAAAATGCCTTCAGGTGGGAGACAAGTGACTGAGTCAGGACACCCAGGGTGCCTTTGGCTTGTGCTGGAGACTGAGAGGGAGGATATACTGTTTAAAGCAAGGAGTTGGGAGATTAAGGATCTGCTCTGCAGTGTCTCATTAGCTTGTGAAGCTTCAGGCTATTCCTTACCTGTTCTGTGCATGCCAGGCTTTAAACCAATTGGGATGAACAATTTATGCTGTGCTGCTTGTGTGGCTGAGTCCATAAGCAGAATGAGATGTGGAGCAGCAGGCGATAGTGTCCTCAGAAAGGGTGAAGAGCTGTTCAGTGTCTGCACCAGCAGTCCCAGGACCACTGAACTCTCTTCTGTGCCTGTTTCAAAGGTCTCTGCTTAGTTTATTTGGAATGCTGATGTGTGCCTTTCTGAGCTCTTGAGTTTCATTCAAGTGCTACAGCAAGAGTTTAGAATAATGATGGTACTTTAACAGCTCCAACAAACAAATCAGGCTTGTGAACACTGAGTGCCATCTACAGCACCACGACAGGCTGAGACAGCTTCAGTTACAGCACTGCAGCAGGTTGATTTGTTCTTTGTACACAAGGCTAAAGAGGATGTTGCTTGCTTCCTTTTCTCATGGGAAGCAAACTGCCAGCAGAGTTATTGGATGGAATGGGAATGGATGAGTCTCCAGCTGGCAGCTGGTGGGAAGCAGGCACTGAGGGGTGAGAAGTAAGGCTGGTTGTGTTTATGCTTTCTGCTGCTTGAAAACTGGGCTGCTGCTTGAAAGCTGGCCCATGGCAGCACTTGTGGGGCAGGCTGGAGGAGCTGGCATGCCCTGGGCTGAGGAGGAAGGTGGGAGGAGGCCTCATGTGATGACTGATGATTCCTTTGTCTGATGCTTCTGCTCTTTCTCCACCAGCTTTCACTCCACACAGCTCTTCAATGCTGGGAGCAGGCTTACCTCTCACGACATGACGCTTGCAACCCCCTTAATATCCTCTTTGGTCTCCCTCCCTCCTGGGTGTGTGGCTTCAGGAGTCAAGCTGAGAGCCTGGTGGGTTGATATGATGCCCAGAAGGTCTTTGATCCCACCTGTCCCACTGCTTGTGGGATCCTGCAGAGTGCCCTGTCTATGGGGCCATTAAATAGATGTTAAAGACTCTGACTCCTGCACAGAGCTGCCCTTGACTTGACATGTCCCAGCCATGTGCTGCTTCTTGCATTTGAAGCTGTACACAGCTTTCAGAGCCTACACCAAGGCCATTTTGTGGCTGTAACTCCCTTTTGTTTTAAACTTATAGCCTGGGAATTTTCTCTCAAATGTGCACATGGTATTTTGTGTGATTGGATTCCATCTGGAGTAAAAAGACAGGTTTGTAGGAGTGGTGCATTTCTGCACTGAAAGAAGTGTGTAAATTGAAAACCACTCAGTGCCTGAGGGCTGTTATCTTTCTGCCAGTCACGTATGGGTCTGGGTGCAGATTGTAAAGGCAGTTGTCTGCTTTTTGCTTTTCAACAAGGCTTTATGCTGAAGGATAGAGTAATTTTCACCTGACACAGCAAAGTTTTTTTTTTTTAGTCCTCTAAAACTACCCTGGCAGCAGATGTGTTAGATGGAGCACTTGGGGGAGGTATGGAGTCCAGTCTGTGTGTGCAGCAGCCCTGGGACATTTGGATGAATATTGCATGTGGCAGCTCCTGCCACACGTGCAGGGACTGTCTCATACATCTTTCCCAATAACCAAGCTGTTTTCCCTGTCTTCTCCCATAAATTTGTTGCTAAAAATTGAACTAATTTGAAAACTTGCATCCATGCTGGGCCCTACCTGCCTGTGCCTGCCTCAGAGAAGTTGGTAGAGCCTCCTGGCTGTTTTGGGGAGTAGTTTATGTCCTGACAGCTGCTGCCGTTGGTCATCCTGGGGGCACTGAGCTTCACAAGAGCAGCTGGGTGCAAGTGCTGTGCCTCTCACTGCAAACCTCTGCACACTTGAGCTGCGCTTCACATATGGTTCCAGAGCAGCTCTCGTTGGTGTGTAGCTAAGTTAATGTTTTTATTTAATTTATTTCAGTTGGGAGCACAGAGAACTGGTGTCAGGAATCTCCCAATGTCCATCTATGAGGTTTTAAAAGGTGTGCTCAGGCTGAACTTGGGGGACAGGCTGGGGTGCAATCTTTGTATGTAGTGCTCTGAACGACTTGGAAAAGTGAGAGTGATGCCACTGAAGTGAACAGCCATGCTCCTTTCTCCTGAAAGCCTAATTTTCCTTTTTTCAGGCATTGCTGGGAGCTGTCAGTAGCTGTAGGGATGGGTAGATTTAATCTAGAAGCTGTTCCAGCACAAATGGCTGCACAGTGTCAACTTGAGCCAGGTATAACTTTATCCTAATGCAACTGGAGAGACTTTTTTTATTTGTCCTTGGTACACTCCTGAAAGGAGATGGAATTTATGCTGAAATACCTGGCAGCAAGCTGCCCTGCATGCAGGGGACAGCATGAGCATGGAGTTTTGTTGGAATTGATCTACCATGTGCGTGAGCAATGATCCCACCAACCCAGCAGGATGTGGGGTGGGAACAGGCAAGGTTAAACCCTCTGGCTACACCTGGACATGCAGAGGTAACCCTGGATACAGAAACCCTTCTGTTATCAGTGTGCAGTGCTGTAACTGGATGCCTGCCCGGCTGATAGTGCCAGAGTGCAGCACTGTGATCCAACGGGGGAAATGCAGGAGCCTCCAAGGGGGTGCAGGATGGGGAGGGAGAGTCTCCCTGCCTTTTGCTGCTGGGTGGGAAGGAGGGTTGGTTTCAGGGTGGGAGGCAAGGGCAGGGAGGTGATCTGTTTTCCTCTTTGGGCCAGAAATGCTAAAGTGACTCCTACAGCTTTGGTATCAGGGGTTTTTAACAGGATATTGAAAGCTTGGGAGGCATGTGGAGGGAAGGAATGCAAGAACTCAGTCTGCTTAGTCCTTATCAAATGAAGGACTGGGTGACTTAATTACACTTAAGTACTTTTCCAGATAACAAAAAAAAAAAAAAAGAAAAAAAAAAGGCACAATGAGAGCTTGTCTGATGGATAAAATCAGACCAATTGCAACTAGAAATACTGTGCAATCTGCTAATGACTTCTACCCCAAAGGGGGAAATTCTGTCTCCTGGTGGGATGGCATGAACTGGGCCGGACTTATCTTGCATATTGCCTAAACCAAGCACCTCATTTGGCTGAAAATTACAGTCATTGGAGTTATCATGTGGGAAGGGAGGTGTTTCCCACTGTGGAATGAGGGCAGTGGGCTCTGTTTTCAGCACTGTGAGGCTGCAGGGTCCAAGTTCTGGGGTTTTGGACACTGGCCAGCATTTTTGTACTGGCTGTGACAAAGCAGCTGTGCAGATAAATGGGATGATGGTCCTGCCTTGGTCTTGACATCCCCAAACTGGTGTCCAGAGCGTGTTCAGTGAGCCAGAGGCAGACCTGTTGTTCCCTGGTGCCAAGCTTGCTGGAGGCAGCGGGTGGAAAGCAGCCTGTGCTCATATGGGAGCAGAGAAATTGCTTCTGCTGGCTCTGTTTTTGCACTTTTAATGCTGCTGTTGGCATTAGAAGGGCATTGTATCCAGATTATTCATGCACTGTTAATAACTCCAGAGTGCTGTGTGCTGGATCTTGCTTTCAGTTGCATCCAGCACTTCAGCTATGCTGAAGCCCGGGGAGCTGTGCTGACAGATCTAAGAAAAGTCAGAATTTGATATTAAATAAATCTGCATCCATTTCCAACACATGGCTATAGAACAGGAACAGCATGATCCCCGCTGCTGGCATAATTCCATTTAAATTATATATCTGCAGATGGAAAAACCACTGGTGGATCTGCCTGGTGGTGTAGAGAGAAATGGAGCACCAGGCTTAGAACAGCTGGTAATATAAGTTTTTGTCTTTTCTTTATGGACTGGAGATGTAAGCCTTGTAGGTCAAGCAGCTCTCCTGCTACAAGGAGGTAACAGGGATTCCAAGGAGGATACAGGAGTGTGGAAGAGTCCACCTAAAATGCTGCTCCCCCTGTGCTTGCCCTGATACTGCAGAAACACCAGGTCTGAGCCCTGTGCATAGAGGTGAAAGGGGATGGTGCAGCACTGGGCTGTGGCACCACTCTGGGATGGAAAACCTCCAGGAAAGCATTGCCCTTGATGAGATCCATTTGCAAGAAAATGGAGTGCCTTTCTCTAGCATTGGAAATTCCACCTGAAATTCCAATTCCATTCCTCACAAATGCAGCCCTGGGGCTTGAAGGCTGCTTGGTTCCTCTTTCAACTCTAGCAAGGCTCCAGAAATCTGATGGTGCCTTTGAGGAAGGATCCTTGTTTAATTAAGTTGTAACTGTTGGGAGGCCAGTGAGTAATTTCCTTTGTTAGCTGCTGCCTTGCTTGGGGAATGGCTCGACTTGTAATTAATGAAACCTCTCTCTTCTGCCGTGCATGGAAAATTGTCTGGAGACAAATGAAGGCCCAGACCCTTCCAGAGGTGCCCTTGCTGCTTAGAGACACCAAAGATACAACTGGTTTTTGTGGGGAACAGACCATCTAGCAGCAAAGTAACCAGCTCCCAGGCAAGCAAGTAAATAAGCTGGATGTGTCAGCCCAAAGGGTAAATAATTCCTAGGGGAGAATGGAGGTGTCTCCAAGAGGTGTTGGAGGCCCAGGAGCAGGATTGCAGGACTGGGACCTCACCATGTGTTCAGCTTTGAGTGTTGCTGGATCCTGCTGAGCTGCTCCTTTGCACAGCATCTGTGACTGTCTTGATCCTACTTGTGAAAACTTGTGTAAAACTGAAAATCAGAACATACCCACCCACTGCAGGTGGTGTTAAAGAGCAAGAAACTTCACATAGAATCACAGAGGAAGAACCAAAGGCTCCAGTGTTGCAAGGTGAGGCTGAAACTCCCCAGAGCAGGATGGAGAGCCTGGCTGGAACCCTGGGCAGTTTCTGTGGTCCCAGGGTGATGGGCCTGTAGCTCCAGCTGTGCAACCTGATGTTGATAAGGATTAAGGGCTGCAGACACTCACATGGACTTTGGGTGTGGAGCATGGAAAGCTCCTCTCTCTTACTGCTAATCATTCTCCAGCCTAATTTCTCTTTCTCCATACAAACCAACACGTTTCCCAGCAGCTGCCTGCTAAATCCCAAGCAGGTTTTGTAATTGGCCCCATTACCCTGGAAGCTCTGCCACAGCAAAGCAGATTTTCATTCCTCAGGAAAGTTTTCTTTCTCAGTGAAGAATGCACTTTTTCATTCTGCTGTCAGTCCTTCCAGGTGTGGGTTATGTGGCTTTCTGGGGCTGTGGAAGAACAGTTTGTCTCTGCTCTCCCGACTGCATTGTTAAATTCCTGTTAATGCAGATAATCAAGAATCGTAAATATGAATTTGAGCTTCCCACATTTCCTCTTAGTTTTTTGTAGGCAGAGCTGCATTTGGGGTTCTTGCTGGTTTGATGGGATAGGGCCCTTTGGGTTAAGACCACTGGAGACCACTGGATGCTGTCAGGGGCTGCTATGGGGTTTTGGACAAATCCTGATTCTTTGGTGGAGAGACCATGTACACAGCAAATCCTGTTCCAGGAGTGTTCAGTGCATCAGGGGCCTGCTGCTGCCAAAAAGCTGCATTTGGGAGTTAAAGCGAAAGAATGTGATGGAAATCCTGCAGCTGTGGGCTACAATGGCTGCAGGACTTTAATGCTGGCCTGTTTTCATCCTGGAAAAGGATCCTGGTGATCCCAATGTGCCTCTGAATGTATTGTCAAAAGCAGCTGCAGCTCTGTGCTTACTCTGTCTGTCTGCAAGGTCTGTCTCAGGACAGGAATTTACTGGGAAACAGTGGAGAGTGATGGACCTAACCCTATTGCAACTTTAGACTAGTGAGGCTTGCAGTCAGGGTGCTGTTTGCTGGGATGGGATGTGTAAATGGGGGCTGCAGGCACTTGTACCAGGCAAATGTGCTGCTTTTCCTTGGTGCATCCCATGCAGGCAGGGGTACAGCCCTGGGGGATCCCTCCTGGTTTTCTCTGGCAGCTCTCCATGGCTGAGTGCACAGGGAACACAGTGTCAGGTAAGAGCATCTTCTCCTGGGAGCCCAAAGGCTCATTCTGGATAAATTGGCAGTACCAGCCCTTGTGTTGCTGAGCAGCTCTATGGGCAGCTGGCAGGGAAGGAGGGGGCTGTGAATTAGGGAAGGATCCACATCTTCTGGCTCTAATCAAGGTCCTGGCCCTGGATGCAGACTGCAGCCTGGTTTGGCCACTTGTCTTAACTTGAGCCCTGGATGAGTGTTCATAGTGGTGTAATGTTCACAGATTCCATCCAACAGTGTTTGCATTAGCTCCTTGTGCTTTGATCATGGCAATAAATCCCAGATCCTTTGGCAAATTGAATCTCACCTGGGAGTCTGTGAGAGCTGTTAATTGATGGGCTGAGGTGCTCTGCTATCTCCCAGCTTCCTTCAGCTCTGCAGGGTGGTGCCACCTCTCCTCAGCCTATTTTGGGATCATGTCTAAGGAGGTGAGAAGCTTTCCCTCCCACTGTCTCTTGGACTGCCTATCCCAGCAGTGCTGGTGCTGTGCTGACAGGGAGTCCTTGGGCTGCCAAGGAGGAGTGTCCTGGGGTGGGAGTGCTGGTGCTGTGGAGGGACACATCTCACAGGTGGGCCCTGAGGATGACAAACTGCTCTCCAAGGCTTGAGCCCTTCTGAAAAAATAACATTGAAAAAATAACTTCTAAACTTGCCTTGTTTCCCATTTGTCCTGTCTTCGGAAAGGTAACACTCTAGGTCTTGCTATTCTAAAGCCATTTCTAGCCATGGGTGCCCCACAGCTTTGTACTTTAATAATTAAGCTGAAAATCTGGTTCCTCTGAAGGGAGGTTCCCAAACAGAACCAAAACCTGGCACTGCTGGGCAGTGAAGCTTCCAAAAGCAAAGGGGAGTTTCTCCATGGGTTTGTGAGAATTACACTGAGGTAGAAACTCACCTGTTCCTCCTCTGCCTCTATCAGAAAGGAGCCACCTGGGGCAGCCACTGTGGCCAGAGGCTGGTTCAGACCTTCCCTGGTGAGGGTGAGAGGGGCCCTGTGTGTCAGTGCTCATCAGAGAACCCAGCTGTTGCCTGGCCAGGGGTGCAACACGGCTGGGGAATCTCCTGCATTGTGCCCCAAGGTCCCAGGAGCACTCACCCTGCCCCAGGCCTGGGATCAGCACGTCAATTAGATCTGCTGCATCCAAAGGACACTGCAAGGGAAGAGCTGTCAGAAGGGAATAGCTCGGCAGGACAGGATGAGAAGTGATGCTCCTGAAATCCAGGCTTGTGGCAGGCAGAGAGCTTCATGTGCTGCAGCCTCCCTCTGGTTTGAAGATCCATCATCCTGACATCTGTCCATGCTGATTCTCACCAGTGGGGCTGGGGCTGTCCTGACCCCTGGCTCATCTCCCACATCTGCTGTCCCAGCACTACCTGCAAGAAATCCCAGCAGCTTCCACCATAATTTACCAGTCCCTGAAAATCTTGCATTGGTTTTGCATGTTGTTCCTGAAGGCTGATTTGAATGTTTTTAAGTGTTTCAGCCTCTGGTTTTGTTTGCCACCCACTCCCCTAACCTGCTTTGCACTGTGACTTTCTTCTGCTGGCTGCAGCCTGCAGTTCCCCAATATCAGTCTCCATTAGGTGACACCCCTTTACCAGCATTTACATACTCAGTGCATACTCAATGTACAATCAGTTAATTGCTGTGCAATTTCTCACCCAGGTGATTTATTACAAGCTCAACCAGTCACAGGCTGTAATAATTAATCTGCAAATTGAGCTTGCCTTTGAATTGAGCCATACATTATAGTAGCATGATGGGTAAATGCCAGGTCTTTGGATTTAGAAGACAGTGTCACTTCTCCCACCAAAACAAACCATGGTGGCTTTAATGTGGCTTTCATGTGTCCTATCATTCCCAAGCACTGGGAAGCCAAAGCAAAGATTAATCTTAGAGCACTGAGAGCAAAGAGTGAATTCACTTAATTTATTGGGAGCCATCAGCTCCAGAAACCAACTTGCCATGTGAAGCAGAGCAGCTCATGCACTAGTCTGAAAACTAATCCTAATCCCAAACTTTGCCTCTAATCCCCTGATGTTGGACTTGACTTAAAATAGCTTGAGAATAAGCGAAAAGGAAGATTTAATTTTTCCTTGTTTTGCAGCTTCCACAGGGCTGCATCTCTCTGATCCAGCTGGGAGAGTCAATAGGTCTCCAATGAGCAGTGCTTGGTATAAGTTCCTCAATAAATACCCAAGGCCTTTTTGGTTTTCTGCATATTTTAAGACTTGGGGAGGAAACTACTGTTGTGTGGGTGGGTCCATCATTTAAAGAGGACAAAAGCTGCTGGGAGCTGAGTGGTGCCAGCAGCTGGGAGTTCAGTGTTCCTGTAAAAACAGCCCTTCCTATGCCACGTGTGGTTGATCTAAACTTTAAACCCTTCCTGCCTTTCCTTTTGTTTGATTTTCCCTTAAGTGAATCCTTTCAGAGATGATTGTTAATCCGTCCACATTTGAGCAGGGGGTCCCAGGGATGTCTGTGGTGCTGAGCATTGGCCATACTGGTTCTGTCCCCCTGGCAGTCCCACTGTGGTGAGTGTCCCCCCCTTCTCCCTCCAGCTGGGAGCCCAGCTCCCACCCATTCATTCATTAATCCCTTTCATTCCTTGCTCGTTTGTTCACATCCTCTGCAGCATGGGGAGAAAATTGCAATCCTGAAAACAAATAGGAATTCATCTTCTCTTTAGAAATAAAAGCTGGTTCATTTAAATACTTTGTTCTCTTTGAGGTTTGCCTGCGTGCAGATGAGGCTGAGGTCTCCTGTAATGGAGTGGAAGCCTCAGTGCTGGGTAGGGACAAAGCAGGGATCCCATCCCTCTTTTTTGTGTATCACTGTGTCCCTGCGCCTTCTGCAGTGAAGGGGATGAGATGTATTTTCCAGGGCAGATAGGTCAGTTTTAATGAGATACCTCTGTGTTGCTCTGCCCTCGGGTGCACATGATTAAAGCAAAGAGATTTGCTGATTAGTTTGGCTTTTTCTGAAGGTTGTGAAGGTGTTGTGTGGCTCCTGCCATGATGTTTGTTCCAGCCTGTGCTGGGCTCTGGGTCCATGTGATTGCAAATTTGCCTGCCAGGACAATTACTATTTTCCTGGCTCTGTGAGAGCCCTAACAGCTCTGGAGGGGCCAGGATCCAAACCCAAGAAGCTGCTACCCTCCTAGAGGCATGGGAGAGGCTCCTTGGATTCCTGGGAGGAGAAGGTGGCAGTGGCATCTCTCTGTCTGCTACCTCATTCAATCTGATCCCTTCTCTTAGACTTGTCCTTAGGGAAATCACAAGCTTTTCTGGATAAGCAGATTTAATTCCAAGCAAAAGAGACCCTGGAGGCCAGCCTGCCCAGCTTCCCATCACAGCTGGGTCCCAGTGTGTGTCCATGGCTTTACAGGGTTTTCCTGAGTTAGATGAGCTGCTGTGACCTGAGCAAGGATGACTGTGAGCCCAAAGCTTCTGCTCTGTGGTGGGGCCATGGCTCCCTGGGGGCAAGGGGGTCTGAGTTAAGCTCCTGGTGTGGTGGGACAAGGTTTGGGGAACTTGCTTTGTTGCTGGTGTGTGAGTGGAGGCTGCTTTTTTTTTTTCCTCACAGAAAGTGGAATGATTCTGTTTCAGAAGTGGAATGGAATAAGTCCTCCCAGATTGGATGTGAACAAGCTATTTAGCTCCTGCAGACCATTAAGTATCCTTCAAATGTAAGTTTCCCAGTTTACAGAGATGTTGAGGTGCTCTGGAAGTGATTGCTGCCTTCTGAAGTGCCTCAGTTTAAAGTGAGCAGATCCTTGAATGCCTTCTCCCTGTCTCATGAAGGAATTTCTTTTCTATCTTGAATAGGCTATGTTTCCTGTAAGAAAAACTTGTGAGAGTAATGAACTCTGGAAACTGCTTATCTGCCTTTTGAAATAAAAATGCTTTTGGCCTGGAAGCCAAATGATGTCTTACACTTAGCAAAAACTACTAAACTACTAAAACTACTCCATCTCACATGTCATCTGCTCACAGAACTGCTCTTGATCAACCTACAAAGCTGGAATTGTTTACTGTGTGACTGACAGGGTTTAGTTCGTATCAGTTTCTGGAGGGCAATATAGTGAATTAAATCTTGCAAAGTGAGCTCAGGAGTCTTTGCTTTGGATGAGCCCATTTTACCCTCGTCCTGTCCAAGTGAAATAGTGCTGTTACTTCCCTAGGATGTAGCTTGCCTAATAGGATAAGGGATCCTGTTACCCAGTGCTGGCAGTCTGTCACTGCCTTCATCCTCCAGTGTGCTTGGAAGACTGGATAATTTTGCCTGTCTAGGAACAGTTTGTCTACCACAGTACGAGGGAAGACCTCCAGAACCCTTTTTGTCCCACATTGCTGTCAGTGATGTGCTGGAGAGTCACCATTCTATGGTGACAGAGCCTCTGTGACCCTCAAAGGGGTCATGAGCCACTGCCTGCCTGCACAGCTGCTGGGAAGAGCACTGTTGGCTTTTTCCATAGTCAAAACTTCTTGGGTTTGCTTTTTGCTTCTTGAGTTCTCCATCGGCAGAAGTGAGAATCTCCAGCTCAATGTGAATGGGTAAAGTGAGCTGCTGTGAGCACCCAGACCCTTCTGGAGGATGCAGCACATGGGCCTGGGCTGGCCTCAGCAGCAAAGGCATCCCCAAAGTGGTGCACTGCTCTCCCAGCTGGAGGCTAAAGCTCCTCCAAGCCTCACTGCTCTGCCTGATTCATCCCTCTGGACTCTGCATCTCGCTCCTGCTCCTCACCACTGCTTAAGGCAACAGCCCCCTGCTCTGCAATCGTGGCCAGTAAATCAGAGGGAAAGTGCCATTTCTTGTTGAGAAAACACCAGCTGCACTAAAAATACCTCTGTCCTGTGACCCAGAGGGTGAATGAGGAGCTGTGGGCTGCNTGGGCTCACACCTGAGTCATGAGACTCCTGGCTGTGGGGAAGTGGTTCCTCCTGATTTGGAGCATGGGGAGAGGGCTGAATCGAACTCTGAATTTTAAATCAGTTGGGCATCCTTCCACAGAGGTCTCAGCAGGTGCTACTGAAAGATCTCCAATACCCTTCTTGTGTGGCTGCTCAGCAAACTAGGGACTGGCCTGGGTTGAGTTTAGCATGTGCTAATTAATATTTAGCTTTAACCACTACACAAATGCAGATCTGTTGCCCAACCTTTAATGCAGGATGACCTGGTCCTGCTCAGCCGTGAAGGACTTTACAGTTTTGCAGCTCTTTAAGGATAAAGATCATGAAAGATCAAGCTTTTATTGTGCCTTTTTGTGAACTTAAGTTTCTTGAAAAAGCTGCAGATTGAAGTAGGTGTTTGGGTGAATGAAGTGCCTTGCTGCAGGGACAGGCTGGTGCTTGGGGTGTCTACAGAGAGATCAGAGCTTGTTGCTTTCTTGCAAGGTTAAAATTGGACGAGGAGCTACAGCTGGGCAGGGTCTTTATTTCAGGTGGAAGGTGCTAGCTGTGACTATAGCTGTGAAATAGCTGCTGAGGCTATCTCCATCTTCCACTGGTCTGCAGCACCACTGCCAGGCTGCTTCTCCTCCCACACTTTAACTCAAAGAGAAATTAATTTCTGGAGCTGTTCCTTGTTGTTTGTTCTGAGAAGTTGAGAAATGCTAATGGGAAAACACAACATTTCCCCTCACCTGTCCTCTTAATTTTGAGTTAAAATGCATTCAGACTCCTGGGAGGAAGAGCCTCTGCTGTGGTAGTCTGTCCTGGTATTTAATTTAATGCAATTTCATGGCCTGTCTCAAAAGGTCTTATTAACAAGGTGGGTGTGAATTCAGGCACTCGAGCAGCGCTGCCTCCAGCAGCAGCTTGTGTGGTCATGTGGTCCTAGTCCTGGTCTAGCTGTCTGGTTTGATTTTTAGCTGCTGCTGCCTTGTTTTTCAGAGGCAGCTTCCCTCTCGAGGTGGAGGGAATTATATGAGATCCTGGGGAGAGATTTTTCATGCCCAGCACACACTCCACCAGTGCAGAACCTGTTATGGCAGAGTCAAGTTGCCAGAGGGTTAAAATCCCATCACACCAGCACCAAGAGTCAAGGAAAAGAGCCCAAAATGACTGGTGGTTGTAGGGTGGTGAGTTGGGTGGCAGAGACCCCACAGGCACCCTCCAGGGATTTGGAGAGCTGGGAACCTGCTGACATTTATCCTTGTCGCCCCTGAAAGGCTGATTTCCTGCACTGTGGAGGAGGAAAGATACTGCCTGTGTTATTGGGTTATAGTTGGTGTCAAGGCTGGTGTTTCTGAGTCCTTGGAGTCTGCAGCACTGCAAGCATTAACTGGAACAAGTAATATATTGAACTATAATCATGCCCAAAAGGCCAGAACAGGGGATCCAGGATGGGAATTGTTGTGTCTGACACACCAGTAAGACACAATGATCCTCTGGGCTCCCAGCCTTTGCAGTTTAGGAAAAGGAGAAGAGGGAAAAAACAAACCCCAGGTGTCTGTATTAAAACCAGCAAATGTGCAGAGGCTGCTTCTTGGGCAGGATGGGGGCACTTGGCACTGAGGTGAGCTTGCACAGCCCTGCTTGTGGAGTTGAGCTGCCTCCCAGTCAGGAAGAAGAGCCCTGGCTCACTGTGAGGGTGTCACTGGCAGGGGATCCAGAGCCAGGCTGGGGAACACTTCAGCTGTGGGCTGGAGGTGTGGGAAGCAGTGTGAGCAAACCCAGCATCTCACAGCTGTGTTTGTTAAATCCAACAGAAACGGCTGCTTGCTGCCCTGGCTTTGTGTGAAGCCCCAGCTTCTGGGAAGAGCTAAAAATTGATAACAGCATCCAAAGGGAGCTCTATTCTCTCCTGTAATGACTCACTGGTTTGTTGCTGTGTGCTGCTCTGCCTAAAAGGATGGTTAATATGCTCTGTGCAGGCACTACTAGTTTGCATCCCTTACCCACTTTGTTATTGATGTAACTGCACCCGGCTGGAAATTAATTGGCACTTCATTGTCCCAGAGCAAATTGCTTGCAGATGTATCATAAATTTGAAGACAGTGAACTAGACTGGGGTGGTGTTGGGTGTGCTTTACAGCACTCTGCATCAAACTAATTGACAGTGCTGGGAGGGAGGGAGGTGTGCTCCAGAGCAAAGTTATCCCAGCCCTGGGTGCCTACAGCCTTGCTCAGGGAGCCTGAGAGGAAGTAAAAATAGGAAGAGGGTGGTGCTGGCTAAGCTTTGAAATGAACAGCTCTTTGTGGAAGTATCTTGGTGTCGTTTGTCATCTCTTTCTGCTGCATTGGGGTCTGTGGTGCTGGGGTGCCGTGGGTAGGGCTGAGCCCTGGGAGTTGGGATTGTTCCCTGTGGGACCGAAGGTCTCGCTGTGCTGGACTGGAAGTGCTTTGAGCTGCACATGCAGGCTGGCTCTGGAGCTGGTTTTACCTTCACCCAGCACAAGCACAGCATGAGTGAAGTATTCCCTCTTTTCACAGCATTGATGACAGCATAACATCAACGATTTCAAATGAATGATATGTTGAAAGCTCAAGGCTAAGGCAGCAGGAATTAATATCCTTGAGACTTGTCTAGTTCTGCCTCTTCTGACACCTCCTAATTTTCCATGTAAATTGTCTTATGGATCTCTGGCTCTAAGGCTGTGTTTTGTGCTGGGGGAGTCTGGCGTGTCTGCTAGGAAATTATCCAGAGTAATGGTAGGGTTGTAATTGTGCTGTAGCTATTCAGATCTGCCTCCCCTGTGAGGACACCCTCTCTGTGACTATCTGAATAATCACTGCATTTAGAGCAGTTTCACATGCATTTCAGGTTTGTTAAATACTCCATGCCAGCGTGTGATGAGCCTGTGTGTACACAGTTGTGCTCATAATAAAACACCATGTTTAATCCTTCTCTTATATTGACCCAACTGTGCATGAACAGCAGGGACAGTTCTTACGTACACACCTAGAAGAATAAGCCCAGGCTTCAGCTTATCCAAGCAAAGTAAATAAACCCAAAATTCTGGAGGAAGTAAATAAAGGTGTGAGCACAGCTGCAGGCAAATCCATTCAAAAGGTATTGATTTGCTCTGTTCTGGATCTGTTACTGTACACCAGAAGAGGCTGAAATCTGTTTCTGACGTCACAGAAAATCAAATGTGGGAGTTGATTTTTTTAAAACTAAGGTCGCACTAGGGGCTAAAAGCTGTACAAGTCATTTGTTCAGCAGAAATTAATTCAGCTTTTAAATTAAAAAAGGTTTATTGACTGGTGTGTTTTAAGTGCTGATGATTTCAGGACTGTATAGCACAATGAAAGCTTGTCCCTCCACACAAATATAATAAATTAAAACAAGGTATGTTTTTATATATAGAGCCAGAGTTCCTTTGTGCTATGGGTTTGCAATTGGAAAATTCCCTCAATTTGCACACTGCAGTGCTGCTTACTTTTGAGGCCTGAGCTAAAGATGGGAACCACAGAAACATCAATAATAAATCCTCAGAAGAAAAGGAAGCTTTGCTGAAATAATGTCCCTGCTTGACCCTGAAGGATGGTTATGGAAGCAAACCTGTGGGAAGCTGGAGTCACAGCCAGGTGTGTGCCAGCCCTCATCTGGATGCTCAGGGATGCAGGTGTCCCTTTCAGGTTCAGCCCAAAAAAGGCTGGCAACTGCTTTTAGGTAGATGTATATGAGGGCAGGGACCTTTCCTGAGTCCAGGACAGAGAATGAAGTGTTCATTCAGTTCAGGCACCCAACTTCTGCAGTATCTCAGCAAAGATGCTCTAAGCACCAGCTTCACTCTGACCAGTTAAAGTATTTTTGTCTATCAGGGGGGAAATGAAAATGTACAGACAAGAAACTCCTACAGGCTCAGGAAGGATGTTCCATTCCTGTGCTAGATGGTTGTGTTGCCAGCATCCCCTTGCTGACACTTTGTGCTTTGTTGGGTTTACTTTGCTGCGTGGGGTGTTTTGGCAGCAGCATGGCCAGGGAAAACCTGGGTGGGATGGGTGCTGAAACCCCCATGCCAGTTGGACTGAAGAATTATAAATAGCCAAAATCAACTGTCCTGACAGAGGCACTAACAAGGCAATCAGAGTGCAATAGATTTTGGTAAAACTTGCCTCTGGTTTTAAACAGCTCAATAATTCTATTCTCAGAGTGTGCTTGGAATTGACTCTGAGCGTTTTTCAATTTTATTCCCTAAGAGAAAGTAGCAGGAACTAAGTTCTGGTGGTGGTATATTTAAAAAGAAGAAACCCAACAAGTTCTTTCTTTTGTAAAGAACAAGAAGATTGTTTCTCTTTGGCTACCCAGCCCTCAGTGCTGAAATTGTCTTGCTCTCTGAGTGTCCAGTCCCCATTGCTCCTTCTGGCTTAGAACAATCCTCCCAGGAGTGCTGCTCACTTCTCTTGACCATTTCCACTCCCTAAATGGCACAAACAGTGCTGACTGGTCTCTTTGCCAAGTCCTTAGATCTTCTCTGCATCTGTTTTCCTTCCCACTGCCTGGATCATCACCCTTGGCCATGGATCCTGTTTAAAGATATCTCACTCCCTGTTATTTGATGAAAACTGTCCAGCTTTTTCCAGATGACATAGCCAGGTCCCAGCTCTTGTCCCCTCACTGCTGTCAGTGCTATCCCAGATTCCTCCTGTGTAGGATTTTCAAGTCAAACCCAGTTTGAATAACACAGCCCTTTTCTAGCTCATCATCAAGGCGAGGAAGGAGCAGACTAAAGGAACTGTGGAATTTGCTTAAAACTTGATATCCTCAGAAGTTATCCCATTCCTCTTCAAAGAAGGGATTAAACACTCCTGGAAAGCACAGAGATCTGGGTATCCCAGCTCCTCACTGGCACCTGGAATCTGTTTTCTGTGAGCAATTCTGTACATCAGCTGTGTGTCACCCTGTCTTGTACTCAGCAACACGCACTGCTGGGCCATCTCCCCCAGTCCATGGGATTTATCTGAGATCTATGCAGCTTTTAAATAACATATTTTAAAGAATTAGGGCCATGAGGTGATTTGGGGAGATTAGCAGAACAGAGGTCATGTGCTGTCTTTAACACATCAAGGCTCAGCTGCTCTGCCTGGTCTCTGGTGCTGCAGCTCCTCAGCAGCTTTGGTCTGTGACTGGTGGCTTTGTCTTTTCTTGAGCCCCCCACTGCTCTCTCCTGTTTTCCTTTCCTCTACTAAAGGACAGTCAAGATAAGCAGTTGCTTTTCTCAGCAGTACTGCAGATTTGATCTGAGACAGCAGCCCACACTTTCCAAGGATGAAATGATCCTCATTATTCTCCTGTCTCCAGCCTTCATCTGAGGTTTGGGTCATAAATACTTGTAAAGCATCTGAAATTTTTAGACTTGGGAAGTCTGTCAGCTTTCCTTCTTAGCAGCTCATTTTGGTGGTGAAATCAGAGCCCTGAGATGTCAAATTCTACTCTTAGGCAGCCAGAAGAGCATTTGGCATGACTCAGACCTTGTTTGGCTTGGCTTTTCTCTAATCCCATGTCATTAATTTCAGAGGAAGCACTGGTGAGTGAGAGGAGGCTCTGGATTTCCCCATGGCCAGAGGCCAGAGGGGTCTGAGGTTGCCTGTGCCCCTGGCCCATTTCCTGGTGCCACCATGGGCTGGGAAGTGCTGCCATTGCCTCCTGGATGCACACGTGCAGGGTGCCATCCCATTGTGGAACAGGTACCCACCCCCCTCAGGAGGGGGAGTTTGGTCCCAGGGCATGTTTAGAGCAGGTTAACTGTTGGTGAAGGTGTGAGAGTGAGTTTGGAGATAAAATAAAGGGGTGTCCAGCATGTTTAGGTCTTCATGATCTTCTTCTGAGATACAACTACCCAGCTCTGCCTCTTCTTCCACCCTGTACTCTTCTGCACCAGGAGAGCTGGTAGCACCAAAGGGAAAGGCAGAGCCTGACTGTGCCCAGCACAGCCCTTTTCCCAGCTGCACACAAAGCTGGTCTGCTCCTCTTCCCACTAAAGCCAGGAGTAATTAGCTGTGCTGGGGCAATATAATGAATACTGGGGCTGGATTTGTTGGGTAAAGCCTCCCTCAGCACACAGGAGACATCTTAATTAGCCTGATTGGGCCACTACATGATTCAGGGTTGATGGGAAGATACTGGAATATTGCTTTTCTTTTTTTCCTTTTACCCTGAGCCTGAGTGTCAGGAAAAGAGGGGGGAAGGTTTCATTAAAATCCTCCCAAGAAAGACAGATTATTTATTTCTCACAGAACAATCAATGTTTCCCATGCTGCAGAAAGGCTGAATATTAGTTACAGCAAATGAGCCCTTTCTCACTGAGCTGCCAGTGTTTGTTCTTAGACCTGAGCCCCCCAGTACTGACTGGGGGCTGTGGCTGGCACAGCCTGGGAGCAAATGTTCATGTGCTTTCTTCAGTGGCAGCAGTTGGCTGGGGAAAAATATCTGGATCTGAATGAAAGCAAAGGACTTGTTCTCACTCTGAGAGGTGACATTTTAGTCTTTTCTTTTTCTTCTCAAATAGTTTCCGTGTTGATAATATGACAAATGTACAAGTCCAGAGCACTTGAAGGTCTAAGCTGAAATCCTAGCTGGAATCTAGGTGGTTATAATGAGTTGACCTTTAAGAAAAACAAAAGTGGGAGGGAGTTAAGTCCCCAAAATATTTTGTGCAAGTTGCAATTTAAGTCTTAATTCATGAGCAGAGAAGAAGGAGGACAGGGAGCCCTGATGTCAACAATCTGCTCCTTTCAAAATCTCTTTCAATCTCATGGTGGGAGGGACCTGGCTGCTGGAGAAGGTGCACCTCCAAGAGCAAAGTTCCTAAAGCAGTAAGTCAATAAGAACTTTTAGAAATTCTCATCAGTGATACCTTCACCCACTGTTTCCATCCCTCTGCTTATCCCTATTGAGTCCTCTGCACCAAAATGTGCATGAAAATGTTAGAATTTGGCTTTCTGTGTTCAAGCCCCATGGGAGAAGGGGGTAGAGGATTGGAGCCTGGTTAGGATGTGGGTGTGAGACGTTGTGCTCCTGGATGGGGCAGGAGCCTTCCTTGCTGTAGCTGCCTGAGGGCTCTGCTCTCTCCCCTGGAGTGTCTGGTGGAGCAGGGAACAGCAGCCCCGTGTTTCTGTGCTTACAGCAGTATGTGTAGGAAGATAATTGTAAGAGCTCCTCCAGACTTAGCAAAGGCAACTGAATAGTAACTAAACACCACAATAATTAAAATGATGTCACTGACTCTCAGGCTGCCTACTCTGGCAGAGTGGAAACCTGCAGGGGACACGAGCACAGGTTGGAGGGAAGGGCTGACTCATCTGTTAACTCAGTTCTAAGTGGGAGAAATAAGGTCTAAAGCTTAAACAGGGACACACTCCAGTTTTGGTTTAACTGAAGCTTGGAAGAATCATTGCCCCAAATGCATTTCTGTGGATCCAGACCCTGCAGATCCTATTGCAGTGCAGTGCTGGACAATGATGCAATTGGTATCTAGGGTAGGATCTGCTCCCTGGTGTGCTAAAAACCCCCTCACTGCTGTGGTGTCAAGTCACTTCTGGTGTGATGGGCAGAACCTGGCTCTCATTTCCAAAGGACTGACCCAGTGTGGACCTGCAGGATGAGGCCCTGAGCCTTCAGTGGTGCTTGTGCTGTTCAGCTGCTGTGTGTGGGGAGGGCAAGGCTGATGCAGTGACTTGGCTTTGGAGGGGCAGAGGAGGGAGGGCTTCCTGCAAAGGCTGGGCCCCAGGGAGCATGGAGCTGACTCCAGCAGTGTTTAGAGATGCTGAGAGGTACTGAGGTGACACCCTGGTGGCTTTTGTGATGTGCTTGTCCTCAGCACTCCTGAAGTGCCTCTTGAAGCACCGCTCTGTGCACTGCCACGTCTCAGCTGAAGCCACTTCTCAAGGATGACTCTGCAGTTGTTGAAGCCCAGCTCTACCCTTTGAGAGGAACCAGTGCTGCTGCTCTCCCTGATCCAGACTGGGACAGCAGAAGTGGTGCTTTCCATAGCCAAGGCAGCCCTACTGGTAGAAAGATGTGAGAGGAATGGCTGTTGTGTCCTATATGATCATAGGAGCTCTGTATGCTCATAGGAGCTGTTTCCCAAAGGGGATGTGGATAGGGACAAAGGCTCTCAGAGTTGGAATCTTCTCCCATGCCCTTCTGCAATTGTGGTCTGCATCTCTTAGCAAAGTTTTTCCCTCAGGTGGTGCAGTGAGTTCCCTGTTCAAATGCTGCCCTGTAAATGCAGATTCTGGAGGCTGGAGGGCTCTCATGTGCTGGAGGAGCCCTTCACTGGGAGATGGGTGCTGTGGACAAGACATCCTTCTCCCCTGTGCTTGTGTTTCCTTTTTGCTGCCCCTCCCCAGCCCCAGAGCGGGGATGGAGCCAGTGGAAAGGCTGTGGGGGTTTGGCTGTGCTGCTTTGCTGACGGGAGGTGGGCAGGGCAGGGCACTGCTGTGTGGTCCCTGCATGTGGCAGGAGGATTTAGGAGAAGCGAGCGGGCTGGGAACGTATCCGTACCTGCCACGTGGCTCCTCTCCCACCGCTGAGTCTGTTGAATGAAATGTGTTCAATTAGCGCCCAGGAGGGCTGAGCAAACAGGATTAGTCAGGTTCTGGCTGTGTCCCAGGGGCCACTGAGTCACCCCACCTTTCCCTCCTCCCCACCCTGCAGCCTCCATCCGTGTGCTCCATCACGGCTGAGCTTTTCTCCTGGGCAGGTTTAGCTGTGCAGAGACTTCAGGTGGAGAAGGATGTCCAGGGAAGGATGTCACAGCTGGGCTCCAGGGATGGCTTGGCAGAGCTGTGACTGGAGGAAGGCAGGAGTTGATTTTGCTGCCTGTAGGGACACGGGGAGGTGGAGAGTGGAAGAGAGGTAACTGAGAAGGGTGAGCTGGGGACTGAATCCTGCCGCGACCAGCCAAGGATGGCTTTGTCACTAGGAGGGAAAGTAGGAGTAAAAGTAACTGGACCATCTGCCCTTTTGTGGGAGTTGATCAAGAGCAGAGCTGTGACATGTGGCTTCACTTGCACCTCTGAGGACAATGAGGGGAAGAGGCGGGGCTGGAGAGTGAACCCATCTGTCGCCCTGCTGTCTGACAAGGCAGCTCACAAACACATGGGATAAGTGCTGGCAAAATGAGCAGAGGAAATTTGTCTCCTCAAGCATAGCCGGCTGTTGATCTGAAAAAACAGATTGAATAGTTTTTATATCACCCTATTTGGTTTTGAGGGTGTTTTTCCCCTGTTTTTTTTCAGCTGGATTTCCCTTTGGTTTCTCTCAAGATAGAAAATGGGCTGTGTATGGGAAGCAGCACTGCTGGGAATGAGCTGCCGTGTCTCTGTGCCCTTCTCACAGCACCTCTCCAGCAGCTCTTGCAGCACTCCGGGCTCTCCATCCCTGCTCCAGTAGCTGTGCCCTTCCCTGCTTTGCAATTCCCTTTATTCAGGCTCTGTGGTAACCAAGGCACTGAGACAGGCGATCACATAATAAATACAAAGAGCAGAGAGACAAAGAGGTAAAGCTGGACACAAACCAGAATGTCAATGGGCTCTCTGACTGAATAAAACCAGCTCTGAAAAGGTTGGAAAAGGGATAGGATGTTTGGAGGAGGTCACACCAAGGTGCACAGAGACTGTTTAGCTCCTGGAAGGCCCTGCCTTATCGTCTAGGTAGGGTGACACCTCTGAAGGCATTTGATCAGTAGGTTTGCTCCTAAGGACAGGCTTTTGTTCATCTTGCCCTGTGCTTTGGGGTGGTATTGGGAAGCTGACAGACAAAAGTTTTATGCCAGCTGTGTTCTTTGCTAGTTTGCTTCCTGTCTGTGCCTTTCTTCCCAGCCTCTCAATACATACACAGGTGTCCACATCCTTGTCTTCCCAAGGAGTATTTGTCACACTTTTATGGACATGGAAAAGGAAGGACCCCACAGCCAGTATTTAAACATTTGGACTAGGAAACTCTTTCAGGACAGGCAGGAGAAACACGAGGAAGTGGAAACCATGAGCCTTTGCAGGGTAGTGGGAAGGGGCACATACTTCTCCTGGGACACTGGCTAAATGGAAGCCTTCTCCATGGTGTTGGGACCAGTCTTTCCAGTATGGCTTTCCACCTCACACAGATGAGATCTACAGGACTTCAAGCTGGGGAGGTGCCTGTGTTGTGGTCAGTGTTGGACTGGTGTGTTGACTTCAGTGTGATGAGATCTGGGAAAGGTCTGCCCCACAAAACCCCTTTTGAGTGCTGCAACAGTTGGTGCTGGGGTGGCCTCCCTTCTTGGTTAGCCCACTTGCCCCTGTGGTTTCTAGCACATGGCTTGGCCACACCAGTCAGATTGACTCACTTCAGATGGGAACAGACTCGTTCAACCATGAACACCTTTTCTGTGTAAGCAAGATAATTATCTTCAATGTACTGCTCTCTGAGACAGCCCTGATAACTCAGTCTGTTTTTACTTCTCATACTTTCCTTATGGCTGGCACTAGAGGAAGAAACACCCACCTAGTCATTACCACCTCTTTTCCCAGAAAAGTGTGCCAGTTCTTCCCTTCCCTGCCTCATGGGAGAAAGGTAACACAATAGCTTCCCTTGTCCCAGAGGCAAGTCTGGCTGGCACAGCACACATCCTCCTCGACCTTTGCTCCATCCGAGCCCTTCAGGGAGAGTACTGACCAAAGAGCAACCTGAGAAACAGCAGGTGAAAATTCCTGGCAGTTAAAACAGAGCAAAGATTTTTGAGCCATAAAGCTTGAAAGTTCTGCAGGTGTCTGGCTTTGTTGGCTGGGGAAATGCAGGCGAAAAATCCACAAGATACTCTCAGTCACGGTCTGGATGTGCTGGTTTTGACAGAGCCGGGAAGAAAATACGGAGAGACCCTGTTCTGAGGTTTGTTCAGTGACTCAGAGAGCAACGTGCTGCATCTGATGGTGCCAGAGGTGCTGGTGTTGCACACCTGACTGCTCTGATCGCCGGAGGTGAGCGAATGGCTGTGTGTTCCCTACAGGGTGTAGCTGAACTATTGGCTGTACTTGAATGCACTTACAAGTATGATATGGGTGCATCAGGCACCTGTGAGTGTGTGTGTGTGGCTTAGGACATCCTGTGCAGTTTTTTGTGACACGGTTTTGCTTTGGAGCTGAGTAAGGGTGAAATTCTGTTCTGAGCACATTGTGGGTGGCTGGTGGCATGAAACTGTGTGTTATAACAAATTCCTTTGGACTGTTTGATGTTTTTAATTCTTTAAATTAAATCCATCTACAGTAACCAGTCCCTCCATGTCTGACAAAGTGTTGAACAATGCCTGCGTGGTCCCTGTGGAGCTCGGCACAGGCTGTCGGTGTAATCCCTGCTTTGAGCTGATCTCTGCTGTCTTTTCTCTACTTTATAATGAGCAGAGTTACTTCCTAGCCTCTGATTGTTAAAGCTGCATAGACAACACACAGACATTTAATTTTCCCTCTTTTAACTTTGTGTAAAGCATTTGTTATTTTTGAGGAAGCTGCGTAAGCAACTCTGCTTCCCCTGAGCTGCTTTTTCACGGCTTCTTGCTCCACAGATTGTGATTTTTAGTCCTGCTTAAAACCCTCTGCCAAGGGTTCCCCAATGGCCTTGCAGACTGTGAGGCACAAGAGCAGCATGAAGAACTAGCACTGTGAAATTCTGTTCAACGGCATGAAAAACCACAAAGCTGGTGTTAGCAGCAGCAGTTTTGAGAATTCTTTGCAGTCCCTTGAAGCAGTGTGATTATTGTGTCTGATTTTGCTTGAAATATTTAGGATTAGCATCAAAATGAGCCAGTTCTTGAAATGTTTTTGTTGCCTCCTTCTGGAGGCAGATGAGGCTGGACTGAAAAGCCAAGCAGCAGGGCTGGGTGAGACTTCTGTTCCCAAGATCTCTCTGCTGTGTGCCTCTAGGATATCAGTACAGCCAGCAAAGTCTGCAGATTACTTATTAAAAAAAAAAAAAAGGATATTGTGGTTCAAAGGTTCAAGTTTTGAATGAAGAAGCTCTATGTTGACAAGCTGCTTAGGAATCCTGGTCAGGCCAAGAGGTGAAGAATCGTTGGGCAGCATTGATAGAGGTTTTACTCTTGTAGGGTGAATATTCCCCCTGGAAATTCTCTTTCTGTCCTTTCTCTCTTTCCCATTCATCCTCTTTGGGGGTCCAGTGGTAGCAAAGTCCTCTTGTGCAGGGTGAAAAGCAGTAGCACCCAGCATCTCATAGGCTGGGAGCAGTGCAGGAACAGAGAAATGGAAAAGAGAGGCACCTGCATTTTGGAGGTGGAAGTTTGTAGTCCACAGCCATCTCCAAGACCTCCCTGAAGCTGCTGCTCCTCCATCAACTCACAGATCCAGAGGCTTTCTGCTGCCCTCCCTTCAGACTGCCCTATTGAACAGCCACGGTCACCGGCAGTGAGCGTGGGGAAAAGTCCTCCTGAAACTGAGTCTGCTGGGTGGATTCTGGCGCTAGCTTCAGGCACACGCTGGCCTCTGTCACGCTGTTGTTGTTGGCAGAGCTGCTGTTGCGACAGGGCTCTTTGGCAGGGCAAATGGCCACCAAGAACTGGCGCTTGAAGGTCTCGCTGAGGGTGATGTAGAGGAAAGGGTTGAGGCAGCTGTTGGCGTAGCCCAAGCTAATGGCAAAGTTGTAGGCGTAAAAGAAGGCCACGGATGGGGTGTCGATGCCCAGGTGAACGAGCTGGAGGATGTAGAAGGGAGCCCAGCAAATGAAAAAGGCGGAACAGATGGCGACTGCCATTCGGGTGACCTTCTTCGTACGCACCCGGAGACTCCTCTGGGGCAGCGGGACCACAGCCGTGGCCATGTGCTGCAGGATCTTAAAATAGACCACGCAGATGATGAGCAGGGGCACAGCAAAGGCCAGCATGAACTGGTAGAGGGTGAACCAGTAGATGTCGGTCTCTGGGTTGGGGAGCAGGAGGGCACAGCGCACGGTCCCGTCCTCCAGGGGCATGAGGCCTGCATACATCCACACGGGAATGATGGTCAGGAAGGACAGGAGCCACACCAGGCAGATGACGACAGCCGCGACGCATGGCGTCCGGACGTAGGTGGATTTGAGGGGGTAGACGGTGGCCAGGTAACGGTCCAGTGTCATCACTGTGAGGATGTTGGTGCTGGTGATCTGGCTGTTTGTGTCCAGGGCGGTGATGATGGTGCACAGGGGAGCACCAAAGTACCACGAGCCATTGCCTAAGAGTTGGTGGATGAGGAAGGGCATGCCCAAGAGGAAGAGGAGGTCTACGATGGAGAGGTTGAAGATGAAAATATCAGGCACGGTCTGTTTGCATCTCAGCTTCTTCTTCTTGACAATAGTGTAGATCACAATGAGGTTCCCCACGATGCCCAGGAAGCAGATGATGCTGAAGAGACTGGGCATGATCACATTGGTGTGGGATGCTGGCTTCTCTGCTACTGCCAAAACAAACCAAAGCAGTGAGTGCAACCCAGAGACAACCTCTTTACAACTTGGTGTGCTTGTCCTGTCCTGCAGATGGACCCATCCCCATCAAAGACATAGATTTGAATGATTTTTAATACCCTTTCCAGCACTTGGAGAGGCTAAGCTGGGGATTTGGCACTTCCTTCTCTGCCTCTCAGTACATGCAGCATGCCCAAACCTGGCTATGTGTAGGCATCTTTCCTCAGCTCTCCCGCTTCTGTCCTGCTCTGCAACTCCCCAGCCCTTTTTTGAGGGACTAACCTCTGGCTGGTGTGCCTCTGCATTCACCAGCATCTGACAGAGTTGAGAATAACTTTTATTCCATGAAGTGAAGTGTTTTTAGCTGTTTTTGAGGGGAGTGGGTGAGGCAGCTTGTGCTTCCCACACTGGAGAAGTAAAGCCTTTCTGTGGGTGCCAAAATCTGGATAAAGTCAATGCTCAAGCTGCTGTCAGAAAGCTTCACTTCATCTGTTGGGTAGTTTATCTATTGTATAGTATGAGACACAGAGTTCATTGACCATGCAGGCAGACAGCTCATGCTTATCTGTATTGTGAGATCTGGGACTGTACCCTGGCTGTGTCCCTGTTCTCTTATCAAGGTTAGGCCAGAGAACATTCTCCTTTCCATCTTCCTTCCCTGCCTCTCTCCCTTTCTCTAGTTTCTTTCCTACAAAGAAATCCAAGTACGTGGCCAGACAAGGATTGGGAATATGTTTCAGAGGGGCCCTTCAACAGGGATTGTCCTAGGAGAAAAACAGCTTAAAGCTGCTGTCTTTGAGTTGTGGATGTGGGTGGATTTCCAAGGCAAAATTTTTGCCTGATAACACTTAGCTTATCCACGCCAAAGTTTGACTGTTGCTCTTTGGGGTGGGACCCCCAAACATAATCAAATTCACGTTGGCCTTGTCCCTAACCTGGGTGTAAAATCACATTTTGAAGCCACAAGCTCTTGGTCACAGGAGGTGGTGTCAAAGGCAGTGATGGTGGTGCTCTCTGTTCTGCAGGGTTCCCATGTGCTGAAGTCTAAAATAGCCCTTCTTAGCTGAGGCAAATCTCGTTTCATCTCATTACTTCTCTCTCCTATGGGACCTGGTGGGGTTTTTTTCTAGGAAATGGCTTTGTGTGAGTTATTTATGTGGCTGTTACAAGGACTGTGCGTGACAGCCCCTCAGCCTAGGCTGCCTTTCATTGAATTGCAGATGATTCAATGTGCTGTTAATTGGAAATGCTTTCAGTCACTGAACTGTTCCATCTCCTTAGCAGCAGAAGTGGGGAAGCCTTCTCCCACAGAACCTAGGGAAATCTTGAAAATGAGATTAAGTGAAATAACAGATACTTACAGGTGTAGTCTTTGCCAAAGCGGTGTCTGTTTGCTGAAGTGGTATTTGCTGACCTCTGGAATTCTTGAGTACAAACTTCTCCACATTTACTTCGGTGTGACAGAGAAGTTTGACGGAATTAGCAAGATAACTGAGGCCACACTGTTGGCCTGTGGCTGGAAATATGTGTGCCATATTTCAGTGTTCTTACAAGTGGGCCTTGATGAGCTGCCACTGGCTCAGTCCTTCTGGCATTAGGAAGCAGCCAGCTTAGGCATTAACAAGTCCAAGGCCAGTGCCAGAACCCAGTAAAGCAGTTCCTGCACCATTTTATTGGGAAGCCTCTCTGCAGGTGTGGGAAAGCAGCCAGTGAGGCACAGGAGAACCAGCAGAAGCCTGAAGGTGGAAGCCAGGCTTGGCTGAGAAGACAAAAAAGCCTTGTCTAGACCATTTATGGAGGTTTAAGTGGTCCCTGTTCCTCCTGGTGACCCACTAAAGCAAGGAAGTATCCCCTGATATGTGATTTTTAGCCATTTACAGCCATCAGCACCCTCCTGAAATGACACTCTTGAGCATCCAAAGATATCTCAAGCCTCCTTAAAGCTGCAAGATGGAGGACTAGAAACTGGAGGATGATGATTCTGGTCCTGCTGTTCTGCATGGAGCTGTTAGGAGTTGTGATCTCCTTTCTTTTAACCACAAACTTTATGAGTGTGGTGGGAAAGGATTGTTTGAGTGAAACATAAATGCCACATGGTTAGCTAGAAATTGGGACAAAATGTCCTTTTCCTGCTATATAATCGATACAGTGCTCATGGTGATTCTGTAACATTTGGAATGAGCTCAGCTAGCCCCAAAGCAGGATGTGTGCATGCCCAGAGGCTTTGTGTGAGAGATGGTCTGTGCAGTGCTGCTGCCCCTGTCCTGCTGATGGTGTCTGTACCAGCAGGACTTGCATCAATTATCAGCTGCACTAATTTGAAGCTGTAGTCCATGTGTGTTTTATAGGCTGGAGTCAGAAGAGCACATCTATGAAATACTCAAAAGTTCTGTCTTTTCGAGTCTCTTTCATCTTGAGACATCATTGAATATGAATTTTCAGTGCTGCTTTTGTGCATATGCAAGTGAATATATTTTGTATTTAAGCAGCTACTTCAAGCATTGATTTGTCCTTGTTTGCAGGTCTGTGGCTGCCCTGATAGCTTCTCTTAAAGTGCCAAAGGGGCTGCACTATGTAAACTGAATGAGGACTGGGCTATTTTTTTTTTTCCTCTAAGGTGGTTATCATTCTAATATGTATATATAGATATATAATATACATATATACCCTGATATGTAAGAGACTTCTTCACTGCATTTCAGAAGGAAGTACCTAAGGCACACTTTTGTGTTCTAAAGGACTGTGCTGGTGCAGAGAGAGTCAAGGACTACATATAAACTACCTTCTGTTGAAGTTTCACCAGCTTGAACCATTGAGAACTGTATTGCCTGACCCTAAACTATTGATTTGAAAACAGAGTCGTATGGAGAAAACGGGATACAGGTGAGGATCTCTGCATCCCTCTCCAGCGCTGTCTCATCTTTTCTGCGCTGCCCTCCCTGTCTAGCCGGGCTGGTTTCTCCCTTCCCCGCAGCCAGGCCCTGCGGGTTGCCGGAGTTTGCTGCCTGGCAGCCAACAGGTAGCGGCTGGCTCGGAGCCGCCGTGGCCAGCGGCGGGGTCGGGCCGTGTTCAGCGCCGTGCGGTGCCCGGGAGGGTCCCGCACCCGGGGGCTCGGCCCGTCCTGCGCCCGCCCGGCGCTGTCCGGCCGCGGGGGCTGAAGGCGGCACGGCCGGGGGGTGCGGGGGTCCCGGCCCAGCCCCATCGCCCCCGCCCCTCTGAGCCCCGCTCACCTGAGCCGTTCCGAGCCTCCGGCGCCGAGAAGTTGCGGGGAGAGCTGCCGGGGGCCATGGCAGCGAGTGCCGGGAGCCGGGAGGAGAAAGTTGGGCAAGTTCCCTCGGCGGCTCCGCGCTGGGATGGGATGGGATGGGCTGGGCTGGGCTGGTCCCCGCGCTTTCCCGGCGAGATGCGGGAGGCAGGAGCGCTCCCACAGCCGGCGAGCAGCGGCTGAGGCTCGGCTGCGCCCGGTTCCGCTCCCGCCCCGCCGAGCTCGGAGCAGGTTCTGACATCAAGGAGCAGCTGACTCGGGCAGACACGCCGGGGGCGAGCATCCCTCGTCGCCGCCGGTGGGAGGGGACGCGGGGGCTGGGCAGTGCCCCTTCACATCACACCCCGAGGGCACGGCTGCGATCTGCACCCTCCCGGCCACTGCAGCCTGCGCTCGCCGGCGTCAGGAGGAGTATCCGATTTTTGCCTTTAAGTAGCTCTCATCTGCCTTCAGTGTGTATTTTTCTCTACAGACACATGCACGTTTCTTCCCTGAGTCATAGGCACAGCCCCAGTGGGGCTGAAAGATGTTAAGAAAGCAAATTACCCACTGAAAACTGTTGCTTTCACCCTCTGATGCCTCCAAATCCAATTCTAACCTGAGACACTTCACTTGTAATTAATTCTTTGCTGTTTTCTGCTGTTCTGCTTCTTGAGACAGCTCATTTGCTCCCTAGCTCCAGAAATTAGCTCTATTGCTAGCTCAGATTTTATTTGTCTTCTATTTGCCTTAAAAATACTAGGCAAGGACTCCCTTGGGGTTTGAGAAGCTCTTTTATTCTTTTTCTTTGCCTTGCCAGAGCAGTAGCCTGTGCTTTTCTGCAGCTTTGAGCTGATGATTGTGTTGTGCTCCTGGCCACTGTTTATACATGAGATGGATTCCTCCATTATGGTTTGATAAATCACATGTTACTAAGGCAAACAGATTGTTCTGTACCTCGGAGCACTTCCTGCACTGAGAAAACCCCATGATATCATGTCAGACACCTGTGAGAAATCCAGCAGCAACAGGCAGGGTTTTCTCTGTGGCAGAGCACAGTGCAGTGGATTCAGTTTGCTTTATAAAAATGACATATGTCTGTTTGGAAATCTCCCTTGCTTCTGTCTCTTTCTTTCTGTAGTTGCAAAGGCTGGCATCAACTGGAGATATTTTTTTTTTTTTTGGAGCTTCATAATTCTGTAGGAATCAATCTGTACTGGTAAAAGAGAGGCCCAGCACACACAGAGCAGCAATCCCAGCACGAGCTGCCAGCCAGATTTGGCAGCAGCAGTTTCAGTATGGGCCATTTTTGTGTAACCCAAAGGAGTTCATCACTATTACGTTGTCCTCTAGTGGACCAGCAGCAGGCAGAAACCTGGTGCACATTTTGCCCTGGTATTGAAACTCTTAGAAATCAGAGACAGGCTGAGGCCAATTTGTCTGCTCTGCTGTAAGGTTTTTGTTGAGTCTCTGGAGTTGCCTCAGTCAGTGATTTGCCTGTGAGTTTTTCTCCATGGCAGGTATCTGTGGTATCTAAGTTTTGAACCTGTACAACTTGTTGAAAAGTGGTGTTTCTCAGTTAATATTTTCTTTTAAAACTCTTTCCTTCACATCTTGGGTGAATGTTAGTGTTCATCTCTATGGGGTTACTGCTGCAAAGCAAGCAGTGGTTTGTGTGGACGTTTGAGTGTTGTGAACAGGGTGCTGTCCTCTGCAGAGTGCCTTCAGATAATTTAGTTTTATCCAGGCTTGAAGTATGGATTAGGAGTGTTTGCATGAGGAACTGGTAGGCAGTTGCTATTCCAAACATTTCCCCTGCATAGACAAGCTCCTACTCACTTTCCCTGGAGAGGAATGTGGTATCTTACAGCTTTCAAAGAAAGAATCTGACATTTAAATATAGCAGTTGTTCAAAAGCACGACTTTAATTTTACTTTACAGTCTCAACTATTGCTATTCCCTTAGAAAAGCCTCACACATGAGGAAGCTGTAATTCCTTCTCAGCTGTAGAGGCATAAAAACCAACAGCAGCTCTGTCCCTGACATAACAAAGCCATGCTCAGCATCTGAGATCTGCCTCACCACCAATTGTGTCACTGTTTTATTACTGAGCTTTTATATTCAGGCTTTGACAAGGTTTCGTTTTCCCTTTTTTTGCTCTGTCAATAATCTGGAAATTCTTGCCCCAGGGAGGGACTGGTTGTGCAGAGTTTTGCTGAGTTTGAAGGGATAGAGAGGAGGGAGGAATATTAACTGCAGCAACTGGTGATGCACAGCCTGTCTGTGCACAGAGCTCGCCCTCGGCAGCAGGAGCAGGCACAGTAATCAGCTCATTATCTGGCTGAACACTTGAAGACAGCAGCTCTCTGAAGGACTGGTTCTGTGAGTGTTCATCTACTAGAAACTGCAGCAGGGATGAGCTCTCAGGGGACCTTGGGATATAGCCAATGAGTTGTACTAACCACTGCATGTAATTACAAGGAAGATTGAGGCACTAACCCCTTGAAAACACCTAAGAGAGAGATATAGTAATTAACATTTAGACAGGGAACTGCCATCTCGACAGCCTAATGATGTAGATAAAAGTGAGGAAATGGAGCTCAACCCTTGAACATAAAAGAAAGAAAAATTACTTCTTTCTACAAACTTGGCATCGTCACTACACTTAGACCATCCTGTCTGCAACGTCTTATGAAGATAGTAATCATCCAAAGCTGCTGCTAGGCAAATTCTGCAACCAGGGAATGAATTGGGCTGGTCTAACAGTGGTTTAACCCAGAAAGGCTCTTGCATTTCAGTAATGAGTTATATTTCCTGTGCCTGTCCCAGCTGGAGATCCTGACTTACGCAACACGAGTGGAACCGCAGCATCCCGGGGGCAGAGAGCAGCACTGGCTTCTGTTACCATGCTACTGAAACCATTTCCCCAGCTGGTTTCACCAAATAATTTCTCATTAAATGGAGACTTTCTCATTTGCTAAATATTTATTTAGTACCCGGCTGCTGCTCTGATTTGCACTCTGGAGAGAGGAGCCTTCGCTAGAGCCAAGTTGCAAATCCTCCCCTTGAACTCCTGCTATCCTTACTCACGACTCCAGACTTACAGAATGGGCCTCTGGGTTTTTATTGCTTAGCTCTTTGACTGTGATTATATTGATCAAGTAGCCTAATGGGTGAAGTTTTGTCCTTGTAGTAGCCTTAGGGATAGGGATGATCTCACTCAGGGTGTGTTAGACATGGTGCATCAACCCTCCGTGCTGGCTGAGTGCTGTCTTTGTCTGCTAGCTGCACATCAGTCTCCCTTCTTTCCAGGCAAGATTGGTAAAGCAGTTTCCAACTGCTGTTCCTTCTTATCTCCTTTGATTCTGGAAAGTGGGTCTTTGCCACATAATATTTTCCTTCCCTGTAGATGAGAAGTGATAGCAAACTTAAATAATTTCCCTAGAGCTACAAGCTGAGCTTGAGGTCAAAAATTGACAGCAATTCTCTCTACAAGAGCCCTCGCTTAGGCAGCATCTTATCCATCTTCCTGCAATGTCTATCTCAGCACAACTTTTGTATCTTCACAGAGGGATGTGTGCTGAATGTAATGATCTGATTAAAAACTAAACACAGAAAACTCAGATGTTTGGAGGAGTTGGTTTATGAAGGCAGCTTGGTGGTGTCTCAGGTGCTGCTGTCATTGATCCAGATGTGCACAGCTGTATGTATGGTCTGGCAGGTTGGAAAGAAGCTGATGTTGCATTAGAGCATTACTTGATTCAGGTCAGTGCTACTGTGTGATCCAGTTCTGCCCTGAGCTGCTATTAATGGACAAGGAGCCTGAGCCATGAGCAAACTCCTCATTTCCCAACTCCCAGGCTCTGCTCTCTCTTACACCTGAGCATCTCTAATGAAAGCAGCAGGTGAATTCCCTTTCTCAGCTGCTCGATAGCCACATGTGGCTTTGCAGGAATTCTTCAGCTAAATGGTCATCTAAGCTCTTCTGTTATCTGTGCTGAATTTCTAATTAATTAACACAAAGTGGGCATTTATCTGAAACCAGATGATGACCTCTTCTCTCCCTGCTGGTTCCTGCCCTTGAAATGACAGGTCCAAGCTGCCTGGCCCATTCCAGTCCCACACTACTAATTTGAGGTTTAAGCCCTCAGCCTTTGCCCATCCCACTGCTCTCAGCAGCCAAAGGCCAGGGCAGCACCTTCTGTGGTTTTGTTTTCATTGCTAAAGGTTAGAGGATCCCAGAGACAAAGGCACAGCCAAAAATAACAAGGGGCTAAGCAGGACTTGCCCTGTGAGACGCTGTTGGGCTCCAGGGCTGGGTCAGCCAATGTGCTGAGGTCAGGGATGTGGATGTCTGCTTGGTGAAATGGGCAGACCCCGTTGTCCTTGTCAGAGATAAGAAACTGCCAGCACATCTTGAGTTGAACAGGAACAGCCAGGAGCCCTCACGGAGACAAATCCTGCCTCAGGGTATGTATTTGTTGTTAGTCACTGATTCCCTTTTACAAGAACAGGCATTAGCACAAGGAGAAGGCAGCTGTAACCTGAATTCCTCGTGAGTCTGGAGTGAGGGGGAAAAAGTTTTTGCTTGGATCTGTGGCTTGTGGATAACTGTTCATGGACCTCAAGGGGAGACAGAACAGGAGGGTTGATGTGGAGGGCTGATGACCAAGAATAGGTGTCTGCCCAACCCAAAATGAGTGCTATGCCATCCTTCTTTTCAATGAGAATTAGGATGTTGTTAAGCTTGGAAATGGAAATTACAGATCCAAGATGAAGCAAAAGGGAAAATCCTGAGAGGTTCAAGTCAGGGAAACGAGATAAACTCCATTCAAAGTCTGGAACGAGCTGTCACATGAAATTGCAAATCCAAGGGTAAGGATTTATGACAGAGCTAATAAAAAAAGTGGTGTTTTATAACTAGAGACTGCAATCCTGCTTCCTAGTTCTGAGAAGGGGCAGGGGGAGGAAGAAAGCAGTAATAGTTGATTTATTGAATCTACCTGAAGTGCAGTAAAACATTTGATACAGCATGTAGCGGGAAATTTTTAGTTTGCAGAAGATGTGAACGAGCACAAAATCTGTCAAATTAATAAGCCATTAAATCCCAAGTGAGACCGAAGCCTTGTGTCAAGGGGGCTGTTAGCAGTGGTAGCAAGGGATGGGAAACCCTCCTGACATAAACCTGCAGGCCCCAGGAAAAGTTCTGCTCACCTCAGCAGCTGGGTTGCTGGAGCAGCCAGATGTTCCTTTCCTCTCCACTTCCCCCCAGGGAAGCCAACCATATGTTCCCTGTGCTGCTGCAGGGCACAGAGGCATCTGCTGGGGTTGGAGGCAGTGGCTTAGGGCAGTGGAAGAGGTGGGAACCTTTTAAAATGATAATGAAAAAGTAAAATGATGCTCACTTATGAAAACAATAATCAGTAAAGTGCTTTGCCTCTTGGG
Organism: Dicaeum eximium; assembly: GCA_013396995.1. NCBI lineage: Eukaryota > Metazoa > Chordata > Aves > Passeriformes > Dicaeidae > Dicaeum > Dicaeum eximium. The sequence goes on along the minus strand of VWZP01008978.1, from coordinate 208,865 downwards.
CTGTTAAACACAGAGCAGAGGCAGATGCTCCAGCAACAGCAGCTGGCATTTTTTATCAGCTGGGAGTTCATTAGTTGGAAAGGTGGGAGAGGAGCAAGATGTGGGTTCAGTGTGAACTCCCTGTTTAACATGACTCAGAAAAAGGTAAATGTGGTTTTCAGAGGGACCTGCTGTGATGTTTCGCTGGCAGGAGTTACTGTTGTTGAATAAACTGGGGGGAGGCTTCCTCTGGAAACTTGTGTGGATTCTTCATCTTTCATAGCCAGATCTGCACAGAAAGCTGCAGAAACACTGAGTCAGGACAGAGTTAGGGCACAGGGAGGTGACCAGGGTGATGCTGGGGATGAACAGGCCTAGTACCACATCCAGTTTTGCAGGTCAAGCTCGCAGAAAAGATATTTTCTCCAATGGTGCTTTCTTTCACAATCAGTGCATGTTCCAGGAGAAGGGTTAAACAAGCAGAAGCTGGTCATTTTGCTGGTTGCCTTAAAATATTTGGAGAGAGTTCATCTGGAGAAAAATCAGCCCAAATGTGATTTTGATTGACACAATTCCTGGAGGATTTTGAGGCAGTGGAAGATGCGGAAACATCACTGCGATGCTTTCTAAATGTCCCACTTTGCCACTGGGTGTCTTTCTCTCCTCTCCTCACTGATTTTTCCTGCTGTGTGAGAAGGGCTGTTGGTCTAGAAGGCAACAGAGACATTTCTACTCTCCCTGCCCTGGGTTATTACTCTGTGCAAAAGGCCCCTTCCCACATCTTGAGCCACCATAGCCCCATGGTTCAGCGCACCCAGATGATCTTTCCACTGGCACTGTGCACAGTGGCCTGCTAATGTCTGGGTTTTTTACTCTGATCCTTATTTTCCAGACTGGGGTGACAGTCAGTGCCTTTGCAAAGCCATTTTAAATGTGCTAAGTTTTGTGTAAGACTCTGTGTGTGTACGAATCTAGGCTGCTGAGGTTGCAGCTGAGGTTGTCAGCAGACCCAAGAAGCCAGACCCATCTCTAGGTCCAGGATTTATTCCCATCAGAAATCATAGTTAATTAAAGCCTTCTTCTGAAAGGAATTTCTTAGCCACACTAGAGGGATAACAAAGTGAAAGCCGTGTCCTTAATCCTGCCCTTTCATCTCCTAGAAATTCCTTCTTCTCCTGTCTCTTTCTCTGTCCTGATTGTTAAAAGAAATGAGAAATAATTTCCACTTGGAAAAAACCCAAGACAACAAAACTCCAGCCCAGCTGATCGCAGCAGAAGCCAAGGAGACGGAGCTGAAAGGAGGGAGCTGTTAATGAAGCATCAGCAGTGAGCCAAGGGCAGGAGCTGGAGCCTATCCAGATGGCACTGCTAATTCCCTGCATCCACTAAACACACGTGTCCTCCCGGGAAGAGCTCGGCCCTGCAACCACTCTCCACAGCTCTGGTCAGCTGCAGCCTCACCCCCATCCCAGGAGGGGATTTGCCTGGGTTATCCCAGGCCTCCAAATCAACTCATCCAAATTCCCTCTTTGGATGGGGAATGACATCTTCCCTGCTGACCCATCGAGGGAAAATGGAGCCCCAGGCTTTGGTTTCCATGCATTCCTGCATGGATGCATCAGCACTCCAATTGCTGCTCTCCTTCCTGTTAGCATGGCTGGGAAGGGCCAGGAGGAAGGAAGAGAGGGAGCAATGGGAATGGAGGGATCAACAGGAATGGAGAGCAGAGCTGGCAGTGTGGGGAGCAGAGGTGCAGCAGCACGGCCCCCATGGCAGGGCGTGCTGTGGCTGTGCTGGCACTGCCCTGTCTGCTCCCAGGCTCCCACAGCTTCCCTTCATCCACAGCAACCCGGATATTCACATTTCCTGGCCTGGCAGATAAGGCGGCCTCGCCATTAATCAGGAGGCCTGGAGAATGGGATCAACGAAAGGCAGGCGTGCTGCAGAGTTAATCTCCTTTACTCCCTGATGATGGATGGAGCTCATTGCAGACATTAATCAAGTCTGTGAGCGTGTACTAGGCAAAATGGATTAGACACTGTGCTGTTGGCAGAGACACGTCCTGAGTCCCTGGACAGCCCTGGAGGAAGCCCAGCGTGGTGCCAGTGCCAGTCAGGGCTGCAGAACAACGATGTGGTGTGAGTGACAGGGATTACAACTGCCCCAGGATTGCCTAGGTGTGTCCCTACTGCTGCTCTGCTGTGCCTCCCCAGGGGCTCAGGGCTGTGAGGTGGGTTCTGGTCACAGCTGGATTGTGCTCATCCTTGGAGCTGCTCTTTTAAACAACCTGCAGAAGGTCCTGGGATGGTTTCAGGGACGTTGGAACATCTCCAGTTATGCAGCCCCCAGATCTGCCTGTTACCCAGAGGAGACCCAGCTGCCTGTGAAGGGAAGGTCTGGTTGGAATGGAGAGGGAGCATCAGGCAACAGAAGCCACCTGTGAGGCTCTGGAGACTGTGGGAAAGGGCTGTCCTGGATAAGCAGGAGTAGGATCCACTGTGACATCGCAGTACATGCCATCCCTGGCCATGGCTTTGCAGAATCCCTTGTGAAAGGCTCTTTTCTGGTGTGAGATCCTCCTCCAGCTTTGAACTTTGGATATCACGGATTCAAGGAGTGGTGTCTTGGAAGCAAAGCAAAATGGTTTCAAGCAACATGAGAAAAATGTTCTTCATCTGATTCGTACTGGGGTTGGAATGACCCACAGTAAGAACAACCCCAAATCCTCATCTTCCAAAGGTGGAGAAATTCAGGCCTGAGGAAGCAGAGGGAAGTGCCCTAGAAAGTTATGGACTGTGCCACTACACAAATGTCACGCCCCAGGGAGCAGGATATGGATTTGCAGCACAGCCACCCTGCAGCACCTGCTTCCCCCTTGGAAAGGAGCAGCTTGGGGTATTCCCGGCGGGCAGCCCTGAGCCCAGTCTGTTGGAGCAATGCCGGTGGCCCACGCGCTCCCTGCTGCACAGCAGCTGGAGGTTGCAATATCCACTGACAGCCAACGAGTTGTGGTTTTCTGATGATTAATGAGACCTCCCTCCTCATGGGAGCCATTCAGCCTCCATGCAGCTGGATGATAACAGAGCCAGAGCGAAATTTGGGTGTTTCCAGAGAATAAGGTCCACATGCAGGGAGTGCGGTGCTGCAGTCGTGAGTTGGTTTATTCTCCCCACATCAATCCTGGAAGAGGGCTCAGTTTCTGCAGGTAAATGTACCTGACCTTCATTTCCAGGATGGATGCACGTGGGTGGGTGGAATCCAAGAGATTTGTTAACAGACATTTTCTTTCCCCCCTTTGCCTTAAGTGCAAAGCCCAACTGACATCAAAGCAACAGAAAGTCTAATCCCATTTTGAATCAGTGCAAGCACATGCAGCGAATGTTAAACAGGGAATCCGGCTGCAAAAAAAGGGAGGATTATCTTTAATTTCCTGAGTGAGGGACTAAGCAAGGGAGATGGAGAGAAAAGAAAGGCACAAGACCAGAAAGAAGTGACTGTCAGCACAGGGAGGCTCGAGGGGGACAGTGAGACCAGCAGCTCACGTGTACCTGGAGAGGTGAGTCCAGCGGGAGCCAGGAACTGGCACGTGGGAAGGAGCCCCATGCCAGCACCTGCCCAAGTTCCCACAGGGATTCAGGGGAGGGATTTGGGTTTGCTGTGCCAGGGCAGGGGCTGGTGCAGGCTGTAACTCCTGGCTTGCACATGCTCGAGCCAGGGCTGTGGAGCTGCTTTCCAAGAGAGCTCAGGGCTGGACTGCCAACCCTGAATGATGTAGCAAAGGGTTGGTTACCTGACTACTTTTGTTGCAAAAGATACTACCAGAGCAGAGCTTCCTAAACCACCAAGCCCTGCTAGCTGTCTGAGAGCTGACTTTGGGTGGGTTTCTGTAGCTCTTTGCCACCAGCAGGTCCCACCAGCTCTGCTAAGGGCAGTAATTTCATACTAAGGCTGATGTTCAGCTTCACAGGGCAGGAGTTCATGGAGCTGTGTCTGGGTTCTGGCTTGGGTCTGTGATGTATCCTGGCATTGAAGCCCTCCTGGTGGCAGTGGCCAGCTGCAGGCAGCTGCTGTGCTGTGGCATGAGAGGAGATGTCTGGGGCCAAACCAGCCCAAACCTTTGTCTGCCAGAGCCTGGTCTGGGAGGGAGCTGTGAGCCTCCTCCTCCTCCCTGTGGGCAGTGCATCTCTCTCTTGATCAAGCCCCCTAATTAATCTCCCTGGACTGCTTCCAGCAGCAGCTATTGCCAGGAGGGTGTGTAAGAGGCAATGGAGTAAATACCTGTGTAAGCACCTTTGTGTCCAGCTCCTCCGTCCTGCTCTCACTTTGCCCTTGACGTTGGTGCCAACGAGTGGATGCTGAGCAGGGTGGGAATGCCTGGCCTGGATGTAATGTGGGAGGAGATGGATCCCTGTACAGGAAAGGCTCCACGGGGACAAGATAGGACTTCTGAGGATCAGGAATGAGACTTGCTGGGCTGCTTAAGGACATGAGCAAAGCCCAGCAGTGGGGCATCCATCACCCCTCAGTGCTAAGGGAGCCAGGTGGTGTGTGAATCAATGTCAGGAGCTGCAGGAAGGGCTCCTGTGCGTGGCTTTAAATCTGGGCAATAACCTGCTTTCTGCTGTGGCCTGATTCAGTGCAGGAGAGGCTATTCCTCACCCTGCTTCGTCCTCAGCCTGCACTCTCCTCCCTGCAGGACAGATCCTGTGGTCTAACACAGCCTCTGCCATGGTCATGCTGTCCTTGTGCTGGACATCAGCCCTGTGCTGACCCTGAGCTGGGAGTGTTTGGGCAGTGGTGTCTGCACACCCATGCAGGGAATTGATCCTTGCCATGGGCATCAAACTGCCATTGCTCCCTTCTCTGAGCTGCAGCCCTTGGATTGCAGCAAGGCTTTGGGTCAAGATGGGCACACTTTAAAAAACCAGCAGTGAAAGAGAAGCCTGAGCCACAGTTGAAAGGGGGGAAGTGTATTTCCATCCAGCTCATTCATAACATACTTAAAATGTTTTGGATGTCTGGTATGGGCCTTTGCAGACCTCCTGCTCTCTTGGTGCAGATGAAATGGCCATGAACTTCCAAGTTTGGTTTTCATGGGTGAGATTTGGAACTGAGAGTCTTGCTCTCCAAAATTTGGAGCTGTGTCTGTCACAGCCTCACCTGGAGCCAGCAATGGCCATTAAGCTGCTGTGGATACCACTGTGTGTATTGCTTCTGCCAGTGCAACTGCTTCCATACTGGGCAGCAAATGCATCGTTTTGAGTGTTTTACCCCATCTCAAAGTAATGTCAGAGTAGAGAGGAGGGGTTTGCACATCTGCAGGGGCTGTGAGACAAGCCAGACAGAGCCCAAGACCTGGGCTAACCTAAAAAACTGCTTTGACCTGTTGCATTGAATTTAAAAATAAACCAACAACCTCTTTCCCAATACTTTACAAGGAGACGATCGCTGTAGCAAGGACCTCTAGATGGCAACATCGACCTGAGGAGCTGCAAGCAGGAACCGGGGCCCGCAGAACTGAGCAGCCCGACCCGACTGGAGCTCCCAGGGCACTCACCCAAAGTGGGGAACACAAGTCAGTGCTGCCTTGGGCACCCTTCTGCAGAGGCTGAGGGCAGAGCTGGCCACACAACTGTGCCTGTATCTAGAAACCCCCTAGGCTCTAAAACATTTCATACGGGTGCATAGAAGGGGGTGAATTGTTAAAGGACTTTCTCTGCAGTGAAAACTCAATGGATGCTCTCAGCACCTGCTCTGCAGGCACAGGGGAATGAATGTCATGGGAGGGGGGGTCTGTCAACTCTGCCAGGTGCACATGGTTGAAGCCACTGGTAACTCTTTGTGCTGGTGTCATCAACCAGCTGTTCAACCTTCAAGAGTGGCTGGAAAACTGGGATTCCTGGGGAGAAATGGGAGCTGCTGCCTGCTCCTTCCAGCTCCACTCTGCAGGCAGGGCCATAGAGGGAAGGTGCTGGGCTTTGGTGCAGTGTCAGGACTGCCAATGTGTGGTTAAATGTTTGAAGGCTGCACTAGAAATTGTTGATTTCTAGTAAACCCCTCCAGTGGCATCCTCCATTCAAAAGGCTTGTGTGACACCAGAGATTAAAATTTGAATTACCCAGCTTTATCCACACGAGTGTGGCTGCAGCAGCACAACCTTTGGCTGGGGATATCAGGGTGCTGTGCCCTTACTGTGGTGTAACAGCCTGTGCTGGAGGTCGCTGGGGTGAAAAAGTCCTTCCCCCACCTGAAATGGGACACACATTTTGTACAAAGTAGAACCTGGGTTCCTCTTTTGCAAAGTGGGTTTAGTCTGTGCTCAGGGAGCTTCAAATCTTAATTAAGATCCTTAGAAGGACCAAAGGTGCCACATAAATTCAGGGAATGATTATAAATGTCACTGCACTTTACAGGCTCTGGAAAAACTCAGAGGAGGAATAACAAGACCTTTCACTTCACAGCCCTTTCTAGCAGGGCTACTTAGAGCTTCATGCTTCTGCTTAGCAGCCATAAAATGTTGACATTTATAATTAGATGTGCATAATAATCTCTTTATTCCCGAGCTGAAAAGACAGGGTGTGTCTGGAAACGTCAGTCCCTCCTCCTTGCCAAGGATCCCCCTCATTGGGGTTGCTCATGAACCATCATTTGGTGAAATGTCTCGGGGGCCTGGTTTGAAGAGGTATGGGATCTTTGCAACGCACCCAGGGAGCTGTGGGCTGGCCATTTAGTGAAGAAAGCCAAAGCCTCCGTGTGTTTTAAATCTGATTAGTTGATGATAATCCAGTGGTATCATGCAACAAAAACTGTCCAGCTTTATTAGGCAATCTCTTGTTTTAAAATAACTGTGCTCGAGGGAGCACTTGCCTCTGTTGTTTCTGCTTAAGATAGGCAGAAATGGGTGATTTTGGGTGATTTTAGTGCTTTGTGAGAGTAGGTTAATTTGAGGCTTGGACAGCTGGGGATCGGTGGATTTTGGTCCCATGGGTGCCATCAGTGGCATTATGCAGCCCTCGCCAAGGGGGCTGGGGTGGAGGGGGCAAAGGGCTGACGGAGGAGGGCTGGGGCTGAAAGTGGGGGAGGGCTGGTTTCCAGACCACTGTCTTGTTCCTGAATCGATGACGGGGGACCTCTCTCCGAGGCCGGTCCTGTAGCACCGGACCAATCCCGGATCAAGCGCTAGGTCGGTCCCGTATACGATGCCAGTCCCAGACCACCGGCTCGGAGCTGGATTGAGGAGGATGAAGGATTTCCAAGGGAGCCGGTCCCGAACCACTGGCTCGGTCCTGGCTCGAGAATGGGGAACCTCCCACCAGCTCGGTCCGAACCCCGCCGGTCCCGGAGCACCGGGTCGGTCGCACACCACGGCGGTCCCGCTCCCCGTCGCCGGTACCGGACCGCGCCGTGCGTCCAGCCGAACTC
>VWZP01008978.1:38417-201105 GCA_013396995.1 Dicaeum eximium | reverse complement strand
GGGCTCGGCGCTGTTCGGTCCGGAGCGGCTCCGGTCCGGTGCCGTCGGTTCGCCCCGGTACGGCGGGCTGGGAGCGCCGCCAGGTGAGTGGGGCCGGCGGAGAAACTCGCTCGGGAGCCGTGGAACAACTCNTGGGGGCAAAAACCCCCCCGAGCGCGCCCGGAGGAAGGAGCCGCCCCGCCCGGGGGTCTCGGGGCGGGGGAGGCGGAGGCGCGGCCGGGGGCCTCTCACCGCCCGCCCGGGGGAACCGAGCTGCCCCCACCGCCCCTCGGGACCCGGCTGGGTGCCTTCAGTTACTTTGCATCTTTCCTCCGCCACTTACGTAACTGGTTTGGGTTTGTTTGGGGGTTTTTTCCCCTCTTCTCCCTCCTTTTTTCCCTCGGCGCTGCCGTTGGCTGCGGGAATGTTTGGGATACTTTGGTTCTCCAGGTGGATTCCTGGGCTGGAGGCTCAGCTCTGCTCGTGTGGGAGGGATGTTTTCTGTTGCTTTTCCAGCTTTGAGAGTTTCTCGAATTTTACCTTCGCTGCCTCTCTCCGGGGAGGCTGAGGAGGTGCAGATCGGCATTCGGAGCTCTCGGTCCCTCCGAGTTGCCCGCTGAGCCCCGCGTGTTCCAGGAGCTGAGGCAGCAGCACCGGGGCCGTTTTCCAAGTGAGGCCGGGCAGACTTTTCAAATATAAAGTCGTCTCACCGCCTCACGTTCGCTTCTTGTGAGCGCTCTTGAGGAGCAGCACAGGGTTGGATGCAGTGCACATAGTTAAACGAAATAGTTCTGAAGACGGTGTGGCATAGGAGATTTCGGGAGGGGATTGTTTGCAGCGAGAGGTTAGTCTGAGTCAAGTGGCTGAAACTTTGTTGTAAGGTAGATAAGCTTGTGCAGGTGCCCCACGACGAGGGGAGGTGACAGCTGACCCCGACAGGCACCGGCTTCAGTGCCGAGGGATTCATCAGCTAAATGAGCTGTGGGTGGAGGGAGAACCCTCCAGCGCGGTGTGGGAATCACACACCCCCTTGTCCCAGAAACTAAGCCGGTACCTGAGGATCATCTTTTTGTCTGCCCTGTGCTGCTGCAGAGGAGCACAGGAACACGGGGAAGCCATGAGGGGCCCATGTTTATGGGCAGCTGCAGCTCCCAGCTGAGCAATTCTATGCCATGGGATTCTCCTTCTGGTTTTGCCCCCGCTCCAACAGGACCTGTCATTGTTGCCTTGTCTCTCCTGTGATTTCTGTGCTCCGAACAGTGACCTCGATTGCTCGGAGGAAGCAGCACCCGCTGTTACATAAACTGTGGAGGGTGAGCGCTCTGGGAAGGGAGACTCCACTGAGCCATCAGCTGGTTCTGATCTGTCCTGGATGAGCAGAGGGGAGGTTGTGGGGTGATCTGGCGATGGCCTTGCAGCGGGCGCGGTGTGTGCTCCCTGCTCTCCTGCACGCACGCTCCTCCCCGGTGTCGGAGTAGCCTGCCAGATGCATGGCCCTGAACTAGGAGGGATTTTCTTGCCAGATAGTTTGGGCAGCCCGGGTGCAGTCTGGAAGCACAGGCTGGGAGATGGGAACTGCTTCTGCAGGACCCTGTGCCCTCTCCAGGATACCCTGGCTGGCCGGGATATGGTCTTGATCCTGTTCTGAGCGCAGCTGTCTTGCTGAATTACACCCAGCTCCTCACTGGGGCCAGAGAGAGCTCCTGAACTGGTGAAGAAGTGTCCTGGGTCCCAGGGCATTGAACATCCCGGGAAGTTTGGAGGGTGAGGGTTTATCCTTACACAGGAGGATCAGAGTGCAAGGCAGGCTGACCCGCTCCCATGGGCTGCAGGGGGCTTTGGCTAAACCTTCCCAGCTCCATCCCTTGTGTGCTGCCACCGGGAAAGGAGAGGGGGGAAGGTGATGTGTGCCCCAAGCCCCGTGTGCTCTTTAGGGAGGACGTGGTGTGTGTGGCCCCGGGAGCCCAGGGAAGGAGCTGTGCCCTGTCCTGCTCTGGGGGCAGCACCCTCGGGAAGTTTCCTCCACAGGTTCTTTCCTCTCTGTTTAACATAAGGGTGAGCCAAGTCTCTCCAGGACTAAATATAGTCAAAGTATTCGTTCTTCAGCACAGATACAAAAGCTGTTGCGATGGAGCCGGGAGGTAAATGGCCTTTGGGGGCTGACTCTGCTCTTCCCTCCGCAGGTCCTGGGCTGCCGTGCCGGGGCTCGGCCGCGCGCTGGGCTCCCCGGCGTGCCTGCAGTGCCGTCACCGAGAGGAATGCCGAAACCAAGGGGCTAATGAGCACCAGAGAGGGAGGATCTATAACTTCCAGATGGCAACAAGCCCGTAATCCCTTTGGGATGAATTAGGGACTCGTCAATGCAGCAGAGCCTGCTGAAGGGAGCAAAGCACGACACCTCTGGCTCCGGGACTGCTGTGAGAGGCTGAGGGCATCGCAGTGCTGCCAGCGTTGGACACCCTGCCCCGTGCTGCCAGCGTTGGACACCCTGCCCTGTGCTGCCTGACGTTGTCTCATAGAACTCTGGTGCTGCTGAGATCCTGTCCCCAAGCACTGAAGTATTTTTTAACTGATTGCATGTTCTCCAACCAAACCCCATCTGGGTCCTGCTCCTCCTGATGCAGAAAGGGACTTCTGCCCTTAACAGAAAGACTTCTTCCTTCTGGTTTTTATGCCCTGTGGGATTGTAAAGTGTCTTTCTTCCTGGATTTCGTCTCTCATCAAAGTGTGTTTTCAGGAATTAGGGGCTTATTCCCATGGCTCTATAAACCTCTGGGATCTAAGAGTTTCTACGTTGCCACTGCTCCCACCTGCCTGCAATGGGGCGCGAGCAGGAGCTGATCCAGGCCGTGAAGAATGGGGACGTACCTGGTGTGCAGAAACTGGTGGCCAAGATCAAGGCATCCAAGAGCAGTGAGTACCTGGGCAGAGAGCCGTGGGCTCCCTCCCCCTGGTTGGGCATTCCTGCCAGTCCCGGGGTGCAAATCTAAGTGACCCCCAGCACATGAGTTATGCTGTGGCCGGAGGCGGGAGCGCAATGTGGATGAATGACTGGGCTGTAAGCAATCCTACAGCTGAGCTGGGGTTCCCCTTGGGCTCGGTGCCAGGGGCCTTGGAGTGTGGGCCACTGAGCAGGGCTGGGTGAAGGGAAGCAGCCGTGGCCAGGGGAAGTGAGCCGCTTTCGGGGGGATGCTGCTACAAAGGGTCTTTAGTGGTTGCTGCTCACTCCCAGCCATATTTATCTTGTGAAAAATTATCATCCCAGCCAGTCGACTGGAACCAATCGACAAGCCTTGAATTTCAGTCTGGTAATGTTTAACCCTTCAGCAGGGCTGTTTTCCTGCCTGTGCTCTCAGAAAGGTCAGCCGCAAGCAGAGCTTGGAGTGAACAGAGGGCTCGGGGGGGGCCCGCAAGGGCACCGGAGTCTGCAGACATTGCACGGCGTCTGCAGGAGATGGGGAGGGTGGAAAGGTGGATGAGATCACATCCAGTGCCACAGAGCCCTTGTATAGCGCTCAGCTCCTGGTCATTTCTCCTGACAGACCAAGAGAAGGAAACTGGGAAAAGTAAATAAAAAGGCTCTCGATGCCATGTCTGGCTGGGGGAAGGTGTGCCCTGGCTGCCCGGGCTGTGGGAGTGTGGATACCCCTGCCAAGGCTGCTCATCGTGGGGGGTCTCATGGAGGTGGCTGGGAAAGCTGAAGGGGAATAAGCTGTCTGGAGGAGGGAGAGAGGAAACCCAGGCAGGAGAAGCTTTAAGGCTTCTTAGGAGCAGCTCAGAGCAGAGAGGCTGGGGCAGAGAAACCTGAGTTAGGCTGAGGATTATAAACATGAGGAGGGGATCAGCTCCCTTGGGTCATCTGCTGGAAGGCTTTGACTGGGACCAGAACTTCGCGAATCTCACCTTCTGGGCTTGCCAGGAGGGTTAGGAGCCACCTCCTCCCCAGAACAGGGGCATCGGGTGCCCCTTGCCTGGGTGAAGGTACTGGGTGCCGTTGCCTCTGCTGTTCAGGGACTGTGCCTGTACAGGATCCCTGAGCTGAACAAGAGCAGTCTGTCCACCCAAGGCAGTAAATAACCTCAGGCCATGAGTGTCCTGCTGCCTGATGCGGCCCCATCCCCTAAGCTGGTGTCCCATGGCCAGGCAGTGTGTGCAGGGGTGCCCATGGCTCTCCTGCTCTTGGACACCCGGAGGGGTGAAGTCACACTTGTTTTCTCCTGTACCCTCCAGTAACTCTCTCACAGTTCAGTCCTGTCTGTTTTCTCTCTGGAGTCTGCCCCTCCCTGCAGCCATGGGGCACCCACGTGAACATGTGTGTTTAACTCCCCCACTGCAGCAGCATCAGCAGCTCCCTTGGCTTATTTTCGTTTTATTCCTTTAGAAGGAGGGGCCAAAAAACCCTAACCCCTCCAAGGCCACTGCTGCAAGGCCTCAGTGTTTGACCTACTGTGGGGCTTGCCTGGTCCTGGAGGCTCATCCCTGGCATGGAGGGCACCACTGCTCCCCATCCCTTATGGTTCCCTCTCCCTGCTCATTAAAGCGTCTTTTCCATATGACAGGCTGAGATGCTGATTTTTATTTTTTCTTCTTATATATTTTTTAAAATCCCTCTAAGAGTCCTTCTGCTGTCTCAGTGGATTGGGAGCTCGATCGCTGTGATCAGCCCTCTGGGGCTTCCTGTGCCTAAAAAAGTCACTGCACGTAAGCAAAATCCAAGCGCCAGTCCTGGCAGCGGGAACTTCAGGGACCCGTTTAATATTCTCTGTGCACAGCCTGCTCCCCGCGCAAGCGCCGCCGCACAAGTGGGTCACAGCACCTCTCACTCCAAGGTGCTGGGGTGGGCACGGACAAGATTTTTGGGGGCAGGAGCCAGGAGGGAAAGGGCAGGCGAGGGCAGTTGTCCTGCCTGCGGGAAGGGGACGTCGGTGCCACGCCGTGGTCACTCCTGCAGCAGGGAGGGGGTTCTGGTCTGAGAGAGCCAGGCTGCTCCTGCCGGGCCAGCCGTGCTTTGCTGAGGTTCCCTGGCAATGGAAACATCCCGCTTTTTATTTTCCTTCGCCCTCTCCCCTCCCCTCTGCCTCGGGAGCACTGCAGAGTTTAATTGAAATTGTTAAACGACCCATCACGGCTTTGGCCTCTCTCTCCTGCCACCAATCACGTCCCTGGGCTGCTGCCCTCGCCAACAATGCCCCAGTTGGCCCGGCCAGGGCCAGCACCGAGGGCTTGGGGCTCCCGCAGGAGATGAGAGGCAGAGCCCCTCTGGCCAGGGATCTCCAGCTCCTGGGGCTGGATGGTGCCCAGCAAAGTTTGGTTATCCCCATCCCTGGATGCAGGATCAAGGGACAGGGAATGGGGGATGATGCTGGGAGAGGGGGTGCCCCTGTGATAGCTGGGGACTGGAGGAGCTGTGGAAGGCGATGGGAGCTGGACTCAGTGTTTGCCTTCCTCAAGGGAGTGGTGAAGGTTTTTGTTTAAACGTATGCAAAGTACAAAAAAACGGCAGCAGCTGAGCAAACTGGTATGAAACTCTCAAGGACAGGGAGCAAAACCCTGCTGGGGTTCAGCTGCTGCCTTGAGGAGGTTCGGTCAGCCGCTTACCCCATTTCACCAGCTATGCTGGTGCTTTCCAGACCTTAGATATTAAGGACTGGGGTGGGCTTGTGGGACATGGCTGTGTTTGGGCCATGACATAGCAAGTTGTTAAATTCTAGCAAAGCTTGCAGAGGGGTCTTGGCTTTATTTCCATGCCTGTGTTGGAGCCTCTCACCACTATGTCCCGGCAGCACAAAGCATGTTAAGGTTTTCTCAAGAGTTGTGCCAGCCCTCAGATGCTGCTGCCACCATCCAGTTTGGCAGGAGAAGGACGGTGCTGCTCCGCGTGCTGTGAGACTGTAGCAGGCAGATGTGGGATAACTCACTCCTTCTCTCCCCCTTGCATTTCCTCCTAATCCCCAGTAGCTGTATCAGCTTAAGCTTTAAAGCGTGAGGTTTAATATCTCTCCTGGGATTTGTTAGCCTTTGCCTCCGGTGCTCTGTGTCCCTGTCCTCTGCAGAAACATCCACCCTCCTTCTATGACCTGCTGGGATTTCTGCTTCTACCAACAGCAGCAGATCTGTAGTTGTTTACAGGAGAAGTTGCTCCTTTTTTGTAATCTGGGAGTTATTTTGTAATGGTGTTGGATGCTCCTTTGTGCCAGGCAGCAAGCCCAGTGTGCCATCCCCCCTTACAGAGGAGGACCATCCTCCTCTTCACTGCTGCTACCGAGCGAGGCTTGTCCCAAGCCCTCGGGTACTCCAGGTGCTATTCCTGGTGTGGCTGGAGGGCAGAGCCCAGACTGGCCTTGAGCAGGATTCCTGTTGTGTCTGTTACACCCGATGGCTTTCCCTGGTGACAGTAGTGGTGCCCGGGCACCTTTACTGCTCCACTCCTGCCCTGGGCAGTGCAGGCAGCTGGACCTGCCTCTGCCACGGAACACAAGTGTGGCCCTGGCCACGTCCCTTGAAGCTCAAGTTTCGAGGACGAGTTCCCAAAACGTCCTTGGCTGTGTCCTCCCCTCCTCTCCCTGCCTGCTGTAGGTCTGACGGGCTGGACCGGCTCCGCAGCCGCGCTCCGACTTGGAAAAGCCGTGGGCACGCCTGCGGAGAGACGCTGAGAAACTCTGCCGAAATGGGCAAAACTCCCTCTTCCTCCAGGACTGAGCCAGGAGCAGGGCGAGGCACCGTGCTCAGGGAGCCGGGAGAGGCACCGTGCCCAGGGAGCTGGGCTGACAGTGGCCTCGTGCTGGGGACCCCACCACCCCACAGCGTGCCCAGACCTGCTCCTGAACGAGCCTGCGGTTGGTGGGTGGTAGGAGCAGGAGAAAAGAGCCTTCAAAGGCTCCTGATAGTGGGCAGCCATGGAGATGGATGGTGTGGGGCTGCAGCTCCATGGCAAGGTGGAGTCAATCCTTTCTTCCTCCTCCTGTGGCTCCCGACCTCCTTGGAATGGGGGTCTCCTCTGGCAGCCTGGTGTTTGCTGGGTGGGTTTTCCCATCCACATCCTGGCGTTCCTACCTCTCTAGCTGGGAAGGAAAAGCCCTGCACAGGCAATGGAAGGAGTGAAGGGATGGTTGGTTTTCAAAGCTGGGCTCCAATGGGTGTTGTGTTTGGAAAGGGGCCTGGCTGACACTGGAGCGCCCGGAGCCAGGGAAAGAGTTGCTGTGCTGAGTGCAGGAGATAAGGCACGAGCAAACAGCATCACACAGGGAGATGGAGGAGCCTGTGCTGGGCATCGGCTGGCCCAGCCCCTGCCCCTCTGCACCCCATTACCCCATTAGTGTTCACAGCTCCACATCTCCCCCTGTCCCAGGTATGTATTTCTGTCCCCAGCCTTTGGACACCCATTGGCAGGGCAGCCTGTGGTTCCTGCTGTCAGCCTGGGCCACTGCAGCTGACTTTTTCTTGTCTCTGTAAAAGACTGGGGTGAAAACTAGGCTAATTCTGGGCAAGGGGATGAATATGGGGACTTTTGAGCCTACTCCAGGCCATGCTGCCATCCTTTGGAGATGGCCAGACAGCGCTGGAGTATGCCAGGGAATCTGGGATCTCCTAGAAATGTGGAGGTCCCTCAGGGCCATGAATGGAGCCAGGCTGGTAGTCATCCCCACTGTCACAAGCAGGAGGCTGAGGTTTGGGACAGGAGGGGAATTTCCATCCCTTGGGCATTTCCTGGTGGCTCAGCCCAGACCAGGGGGCTCAGCTGCCCCTTCCCAAGGGCTGCAGAGACCGTTTTGACTGTCTGACCCAGAAACACGCAGCAATTCAGATGAGGACAGCTTGAAGGCAGACAGGGAGGGCAGCCCCGAGCCCTGGGACACCGTGTGCGTGGCTGCCAGCAGCACACGGGCACAGTAACCAGGACAGTGCTCCCCAGGGCTGCAGAGAAGGGGACGTGGCAAGGACACTGCCAGCACAGGCATTCCGTCCTCTGGCTTGGCTGGTTCCAGGAGGGAGCTGGTGGACCACAAAAACGACCAGCATCACTTCTGCCACCTCTCTGTCAGGATCCCAGTGCCACAAAGAGGTTTTTCTGGGAAGGTGGGAGGTGAATTGCTGGATCCCGGTGGCGATGGCCTGGTGTGTAAGATGGTTTCCTGCTGGAAATGGATGCTTCCACCAGCATTGCTCCGGCAAGAGTTAAAAGTGGGGTTGGATGCCGTGCGTGTATGTGTGCATGCACGCGCCCTGCTTTGTTTTTAAAAGCGCCTCGGCTGTCCTGGATCCCTGCCAGACCCAGGGCCCGCCGCTGGCAAAAACTCCAAACTCCGGCAAAGGAGTATGAAAGGGGCACGAAACTAAATAACAATAAACCACCTTTTTTTTTTTTCTGGCTGCTCTAGCAAGTGAGAGGGTGGGGAGGAGCTGCAAGCATTCCAGTTCCCCCTAAATCCCATCCTGGCTTCCCTAAAAAATCATGCCTGGGATGAAGAGGGAGGGATCTGTTTGAACCTTGGGGCTGTAATATCACCCAAGCCTTGCCGAGGTGTCCTGGTGAGTCACAGACCTGTCTGGAGATGCCCAAACTGCTTGGAAATGGCTCTGTCGGTACGATCTCTACCCTCCCAGGGAAGGGCTGGATACTCTGGCCCATCCCTCGCTCCTGCAGGATGCTGCCCAGGGTAGGCACGCAGCCACCCCAAGCCGTTTGCAACCCCAGGGAGAAAGGCCGGAGCTGCGAGCGAGCAGGGCTGCGATGGAGAAGGGAGATAAGGGAGCAGGGAGAGCTGCGTGAGGCCGGTACGCGGCTCCCGCAGCATCCCAGGCCTGGTGCAACACGTCCGGCGCTGCTTCCGCCGAGCCCTGCCAGCGCTGCTCCCCAGCCAAGGCTGTGCAGGGAGCACACGGACCCCGGCACTGATGCCATGCCCAGACCCCTGCCCCGTCCTCCCTGCTGCCGTCCCAGGAGCTGGGTCTGGCTCAGCCACCTAAGGTGGGCGGCTGTGCTGGGAGCGGTGAAAACTCCTGAGATTTCGTAATGCTGGGCTCGGCTGGTTGTGCAAGGCCCTGTCTGCTTGGAAGGGATTTGACGAGCATGGCAAGGGCACCTGGTGCCTGTGACTGAGGTGTCCCCAGCAGCGAGGTTGGCTCAGGCTTTGCCATGCACTCTGTAGGTGCCTCTTACCCCCACAGGGCACCTATCCCAGGGGCTGCCTGCCTCACTATCCCCCTCCAGCAGCTCCTTGTGGGACATTGTCTTGTTTCTTTGCCAGGCCAGGCGTGGATAAGCCTGAAGGGGGTTTCCAGCTGGAGGTGAACTGAGTGCAAATAGCAGCATGAAGACTGGTGATTGGGAGCCCCACCGATCTTCCCCTTCCATGGGTGTCCTGTCTCCCTGGGCAGGACACCCAACTCACAGCCTATGCAGCCCCTCAGGGACCTGGGATGTATCCCCACCACGGCAAGGCCATGTGAGAACCTCTTGCCTCAGTGGCCTCCAAAAGGGGCCAGAGTCCTCCCTGGTGGCTAATCATTGCCTACATGGGGAACACAGGGACACAGTGTGTCTGGCCAGCAGTGTGGGGTGCAGCACAGCCATGGTCCAGAGATTGCTTTGGGCTGCAACTCAGGCTGCTCTGGTTGGTCTGAAGCAGGTCTGGTTTCGTTTTGTGGGGCTGATACAGATGGGAAGGGCTTCAGGAGCCCTCCTGGCTTCCCTAAACCAGTACCTGCTAATCCTGCTGGCTTAAAAAGAAGGGAGATGTTCCTCCTTAGAGGGAAGAAGGTTCCTGCACAGAATGAGGTACTGACCCTGCTCTGTGTCTCCAAACCTCAAGAGCTACTTAAGCATTGGGAGATCCCTCAGTTTCCTCCTCAACAGTGTCGAGATGCAGGCAACTCCCTGTCTTGGAGCATCTGTCTCACTGGTTATATTTAGCAGCACATGAATATCCTGGAGCTGCTTCTCTGTTCCTTTCACACCAAACCTGGTGTGGATGTGCAGGTGTCCAGCTCTGAGTCCCCAGAGTCATGGCTCTGTCCCACTGCAGCCTGCTCCAAATGCCTGTGGCTTTGTGGGACTGAATTCACACCAGGTGAGCAGTCCTGGATGAACATCACCTCCCAGGAGTAGTGCAGGTGGGTGCCTCAGTTGGGTACAGCCCAGATCCTGGAACAGGGACCAGCACGTGGTCATCAGTCTTCTGCGCCCACACGCGTTGCTGGCCATGTTTGCGAAAACAGTACCTTGTTTTCCAGGAAGGGATGAGGCTTCCAGGGCTCGTTGGCTCTCCCAGTGCTTTCCCAGAAGGAGTGCCCCTGCTCAGAAAGCTGTTACCTGCCAGGCCTGGGGATGGAGCAACCCACCATGGTCTCATGGCCAGGGTGGGGGGCACTGGATGCTACAGGAGGGGTAGCACAGAGCAAGAAGTGGTGCCTTTTCCTACAGGTAGGAGCAGATGGAGGCAGGAGGGTCCCATTTTTCCCTGTGCTCCCCCACTTTCTCCCCACACCCGCCCGGGATGCTGCGGGGCAGCAGGTGGGGGTTTCAGGGCTTGCTCCCACGTCCTGCCTGCGCCGCCAAGTCGGGCTTGCCGGGGCCATTCCTGACACGCACCCGCCGTGCTGGGAAGGCGTAAACAGATTGGGTTCCCGGCAGGGGTCCAGGGAGAAGGCAGGCCTTGGCTTGTGTCCCACCACCACTCCGTTGGGATGGGGTGTGGGGAGCGCCCAGGCAGGGCTGGATGGAGGGGGCTGACCTGGCAGAGAGGTCCCTGCAGGCTGTGGAGTCCCTGCGGGAAGCTGGGCATGACATTGGTTTGACAAGGAGCCAAGGATGTTGCCTCTGCCTCTGTTCACCTCTGGTGGTGAGGTGAGCCTGTTCTTTGGGGGGTGGGAGGTGTTGATGTATTGCCCCCAAACCCCTTCCTGATCCCTTTATGGGGAGCTGCTGACCAGAGCTCAGCCCATGGACTGGGGGTCTTCAGATCTAGCTCCTTCTTTTCTATTGGAGTTGTATTTTGATGCCTTTGACTTTGCTGTAACTCAGCCCTTGTCCCTTCCAAGGTAGATGGGGGGATGGGGCTGCTCAGTGTTGCCTTTGTCCCCAGCTGGTCCCCAGGCAGCTGCTGCCTGACTCTGGCATCCGGGCTGGGCAATGGGAGGAACCCGCTGCCCTCCCTGCCGGCCCGGGAGCAGCTGGGATGAGGGGAGCGGGTCAGGAACGCAGTGCCCAGAATAACTCAGCAGTCACCAAGGGCCCCGGAGGGATGGGAAGGTGGGTGTGGGGTCCTGGGGCGGGTTCCTGCTTCCAGGACAGGGTAATGCCTCTCCCCAGGACACAGACTTTCCCAGATTGCTAAGTGATTGCTGCTTCCATGTGGGGACATGCAGGGTGGTGCAGGACATCCTGGTCATGTAGCTGTCATGTCCCTCTCCTGTGCACTGCATATGGAACCCTGTTGTAGACCAGGATCCCAGGCAAATCCTTCACTGCTGCATGAAAATATCCCAATCCAGCTAAGGCAGCGGGCAAGATTTTGGCAAGGGCTTCTCCCACTTTGGCATTGTCCAGCCAGAAACCCAGGCGAGCAGTCGGAGGGTCTGATCCATCTGGGAAAGAGCTCTCACTGTGGACATAGACAACACCATGCCATGGGATGCTCTTGAAAGGACAACACCTTTCTCTGTCTTGTGAGGGAAAGGAGAGAGTGGCAATGGGATCACCTCTCTCAGGCTGCTTGTCACAGGCTGGAGAGAGCTTGGCCTGTGCCTGCTGGTAATGGCCCCATCCCTCTCCCATTCCCACTTTCCAGCAGCATGGAGCAGTCAGTCAGTTCTCACATGTTTTGGTAGGTGACCTTTGCACAGGGAATGGAAACAGCAAGGTGCCCTGTGTGCCCTCACCATCACTGGAGAAGGGATTTGGAGAGGGATCCCTCCCATCCATCATGGCCTGGGAGCTGAGCAGCCACTGCTGGGTGAGATCCTTATGCTCCTTCCTAATGCAGATGCCACAAACGGCTGCAGCACCTCAGAATCTGCAGGAGCAGTCACCCATCCAGCATCCCTTGAGACTGGCAGGAGCCAGAGGCCACGTTTTGGCTCTGTCCCAGAGGGAAGGAGATATTTTGCTGAAGCTGCTGAAATCCAGGCTGCCGTTCAGAGGGAGCTGGACAGTGCAGGCATCACTTGCTGGAAGGAAGCTTTAGGAAGCTGAGCCCCTCGTTTCAGTTTGGCAGTAGAGAATATAGTCAGCAGCTCCCCAGAAGGGGAAATCCTTGGTTCTTAGGAAAACCCAGTCCCCAGGCAGCAGCTGCCACGTCCCTGCACAGCCCAGGCTTTGACTGTCCCAGGGGACCCCGCCGGCACGTCCCTGAGTGGGGCTGGCGGCAGCACCGGCTCATGGGGTCACAGTTGAGGAAAGGCATCCACAACGTATTTTTAACTGTGTGACTCTGAACTCTGGCCGCCAGCAGCCATCTGAGGTTAGTCCCAGGCTGCTGACAGCTGATTGCCCACGGGCTGCTGGCGAGATGAGGGGAGTTCTGAGTAAAATTCAGTTCCCAGCCGTGTCACAGCCTTGGGAAGGAGTGGCAGCACTTGAACCATCGACCTTCTGGGTGACCTCGAGCGAACAGCTTCACCTCCCGCTGCCTCCCCTCCCATCCTGTGTGTGTCTTGCCCAGATTACCGCAGCCAGGGTGGGGACAGCCGCTCCGTCCGCCCTGGCAGCGCCTGTTCCAGGTGCACGGCAGCTCCCCTGGGGCCAAAGGAGGAGGATGTCACAGGATTTCCAGCCTCCGCATCGCTGTGTGCTTTGAGTACTGGCTCCACCGGCTGGAGCAGCTCCTGGGTGCCAAGCTGCCATGTGCGGGCACGGGGCTGGCACTGGTGGTGACATGGTGCCATAGGGCTGTGGCAGCCCAGTTCTCCAGCCTCAGCCTTGCTCTGCTTCCCCTGGGAGCTGCATGGTTGTTGCAACCTCCAAGCTACAATGTAGGGGCTGGATCCTTGTTTTGCTCCCTTGAGCCCTCAGGATTTTGCTGGCCGTTGTTGGCTGCTCTAATTTTTATCTGGGGCTCATTGTTAGAACCATTAAATAAGTAGGTATGTGCTGCTCTGGAGCGTCAAACCCCTCCAGGTGTAGGTGGGTTGCTGGGTTGCTGCGTCCCTGCTCGCCCTCCCTAATTAACTGTTGCTCAGCTAATCCAGACTTACTGACCTGCCCTAATCTTCCCATGTGAGGCCAGCCCTTCACTGCTGGCTCCTGTCACTCACCTCTCATGTTCCCTGTGAGCCTCTCTCATGTTCACAGCCCTGGGTATGTGATGGACGATGGTAGCCCAGGAAGCAACAGAATACCTGGTGGGAGATGATACCCTGGGAAGCAGCATCCCCCCATGCAGGGCTGCTGAGGTTGCTTTCCTGACCAGCAGGTCCCTCTGTGCCCATGCTCACACTGCTCCTCCCACCATCCCCCCACATCCTGCTTCCCCTCTTTCTTCCTCCCATTGACTGCTGCCAGTTGGATTATTTCTCCCCACATCCTTCAATCTGCATTTTTCCCAGGTTCAATCTGCTTGGGTTTGTTCTCCTAATCTCCCTAAGCCATTTTTGTGTTATTTCTGCCCTTCTCAATCTGTAGTACATCCACCACAGATTATTTTAATGCACCATTTGCTGGGTATGGCATTAATGACAACACTGTGAGTGTCTGTAGGTGCAGCCCCTTTGCCAGGGTATCTGGGATAGCCCTTCTCTGGCTTCCAGGGAACCAGTTTGACATGAGCTAAGGTGCATTGTTAATCTGGAGCTGATGCTCTGCTGGTCCCCGTGTCCCATAGCCCAGGGGTGGCCCTTGGCCCCTGAGCATGCCCACTGCAGGCTCAGGCAGTGCTCACACTTGGCCACTGGCCCCCACCGCTATCGGCCCATCTCTTCCCGCTCAGGAGGCATCCTGTCCTTTCGGAAGGATGGGGGAAATGGAAAAGGCTCCACCTTTTCCCTGGGCAAATACAGCTCCTCTGAGTTCATATCCTGGAGAGCGGAATAGCCAGGTCCCAGCAGGGACGGTGACTTCACCTCCCAGTAACGCATTTCCCAGCCAGTTGGGAAAGGAGCCCTTGTCTCTCCAAAGGAGCCGCCTGGCTTCCCCCACCCGAAGCATTTCCCAGCTGTTTCCATCCTGGATGGGGCTGGGGGATGCAATTCCAGCTCTGTGGGGAAGGGGTGTTGCCACTTCTCCCGGTGAGGGGAGCTGGGCTGGGCTGCATCACTTCAGAGTAGGTAGCCACTGCAAACCCACAAATTATTGTGGAGGAGGGGAGCAAGTGCCATTCATCTCACCCCAGCTGAAATCCTTCTGGGGGCCTGAAAATCAGAGCAGGAGCATGTGTTTGGCTTTTGCAAGGGGTGAATCCAGCCCCAAAGGATCCCTGTGATGTTCTTTTCCCTGCTTGGCGTTTGTCCCCTCTGTCCCCTGTGGCCATCAAACCTTGGGGTTGAGAGCTGAGAGCTGCACCTTCTTCCCAGCTGTGTGGATGGAGACAGGGTTTCCAATTCTGCTTTTCCTTTCATTGTTCTGGGAGCCTTCACTTTGAACAAACTGCCTGTTTTTTCCTGCTTTGCTTGTGAGAGGAAACAGCAGGGGGGAATTGGGGGATTGGATGGGGGTCCTAGAGCGGCTGGGCTGGGGGTGAGTGATCAATGTCTGTGCTGTGTAGGGATGCTGCCCAGTGTCTCACCTGCTGCCAGTCTCTTAAAAAACCTTTAAAGTTTGATTTCCTCTGGAAAAAATATTCCCAGCCTTCTCCAAAGAAGGAAAAAGGCTCCCATTTGACTCCATGGTCCTGTTGCCCTATCCCTCTTTGCCTGTGGTGGGCCTCCAGCCCAGCCCAGGGTGGAAGGCAGATCCCTGGACCTCTCAAACTCCTCTGTCTTTGCCATCACCTGCCTTTACCATTGTCCACCATCATATCTGAACAGGACAGTATTGCTTAAAGAAGGAGATGAGGAAGGAGACCAAGCTGCCAGAGGAGGCTCAGACATGCCATCAGCAGAGACAAGTTGGTGACAGGAACAGCTTGGGCTCTGCATGGCTGTAAACCCTAAGATTTGGGGCTCCAGCCAGGGATAAATGGTAACTTGTGTTGAGGTTAGAAATGAGCATTAGGAATACTCACAGCACAGGGGTGCTGTGTCCAGCCTCAGGATGCTGTGAGGAGCTGCTCAGAGCTCAGCTCTTGGAAGGTTATTGCACTTGCTGGGGTTATTCCAGGCTGCTGAAACCAGGAGCAGGGCTTTGTATGACAGCCATCCTGCAGTCTGTGCAGTGTCAGAGCAGGCAGGGCCCTGGTTTAGTCCAGGGTTTGACAGGTTTCTCAAGGGATGAAAATGCCAATTACTGTTGAGGAGTTGCCATATGTTGGTGTAGGGACAACAAGGGGCTGCTCTTATGTCACTGCCATTTGTCCTCTGCTGATGGGAATCTACCTCCTTGATTGCAGCCTCCCTATCCCTGCCAGTTAACCCAGTAGCTTTGCCCCAGTCACACCAACCCCACAGTGCCTGGCTTGGCAAGGGGCCTGTTTATCAGCATTGGTGGGGAGCCCATCCTCAGTGATGCTGCACAGCCTCAAACCTGGCACAGGCTCTTTGTGGGCAGGAAGGCACCCCTGGCATTTGGACACCTGTAGCATTTGGACAGCCATGGCATTTGTGCACAGGGATGGGTGCTCAGCCAGGTTTCCCAGGCAGCAGCATCTTGGCAGCCAAATTCACTGCCCATCACCACGGGGGCGTTAGGGGAGCCCCTGTCTGGGGAGCTGGGCACAGCACTGGGCTCAGTGTTTGGGGTGCAGCTGGTGGCTGCCGTAGAGACCTGGGGTCAGAAGCCCTTGGCTCTCACCGAGCCTCTGTTCTGAGCTGGCTGGGCAGCTTTGGTTGAGTTTCTTAACATCTGTGTGGCTGAGCCCCTTCCCTATCGAGATGGGTGAATCTTCTGAACCTACTGGGAAGCTGCCCTTGAAGCAGCCAGTCTGCCGGGAGGCTGCACTGGGAGGAGCCAGGTGTGGATGGCCACAGCGGACGTGCCTGTGGACAGAGATGTGACAGGGAAGGGTGATTCCTGCGGAAGAGGGATGGACATCACTTCTTTGTGTCTTGATTTTGGCCAAGATAGCGAGTCTGTCCTGAGCCCTCGCACAAACCCATCATATGCCAAGGCAGGGCCACCCCAGGCCATCACAGGGCAGGTTGGGTGAAGCTGCCACCTCCTGCCACCTCTTGCCACCTCCGCCTCCAGCTCCAGAGGCTGGCACCACCATCGGAGATAGCTGGTGCTCTTCGGGATAGCAGCTGATTAGCTCCACCAGCTGGTTTATGGGCTTAGTGGTGACAGTCCCCAAGTAGATTGCATTTTCCCCAAAGGGTATGTGCATGTATTTGGTGTGTTCAGTGCACACTGTCCCTGTCCCACTGCCCAGGGAAGCAGGATGGTGTTCCTGCAGGGAGGTTCCCTGCATGCAGGGTACTTGTAGCAGGCAGTATAGGGGTGCTCAGAACTGGATGTTCAGGGATGCTCATGGTACAGGGACACTCAGGATTGATGTTGTGCCTGGAAGCACGGGGATGTTCATGACACTGGGATGCTCAGACCTGCAGCACAGGGAGGCTCATGGCACAGAGGTACTTGCAGCCAACAGTGAGGGGACGTGATTTCCCAGGATGAGGGGATGGAATAAGAGTCTGTGACACAGGACCAGCAGAAAGGGTTGTTTTTCTAAGTGTTTCTAGCAAGGAGGTGGATGTCCAGTTACGGATCTGTGCATCGTCCTGCACAGCAACAAAGCCTTGCAAGTGGTGAGGCTCCGTTGTGGCTGCCCTGGGTGGACAAAAACGGCGGGAGGTCACAGTAAAAAAATCTGCCTTCTGGAGCCTGACTCCCGTGTGAGAGCCAGGGCAGGAGTCTCCAAAGGGCAGGACTCCACAGGATATTTGGGCATTTCCTTCTGCAGCCAAACCCAGGCGAGCACGTGTCACTGCTTCCCAAGGCGTGCATCGGAGGGATTGTGTTCGTCTCCAGGAGCTCGGGGTGAAGCTCAGGGGTGTCCCCGCAGGAAGGAGCTCTCTGTCGGAGGGCAGCGGGTGACTCAGGGTGCCCGGGCTGCTGGCACGGGGGTGCTGGGCCGGGCGAGGACACGCCTGGCTCCACGCAGCCGGCACAGCCGGCGCCAGGCGAGTGCCTGGGGGGGTAAATCCGGGTTCGTGCCGGGCCGGCTGCCAGCGCGGCGGGTGAGGTGCCCGCCCCGGCCGGCGGCTCCCCGGGTGTCCCCCACACCCCGCGAGGAGCCCAGCCCAGCCTGGCATCCCCGCCATGGGAGTGCAGCCCGCGGGGAAACTGAGGCACAGGCAAAGGGGGCTGCCTGGTGGGGCTGCGCCTCAGTGAGGATCCAAAAGCCAAGGGCCGGAGCCAGGTGGTGCCAGGGCTGAGGGTCCCGGCCCCGTCTGGTGCTGGGCGGCCGCGCTGCCTTCGCCGCGGCCGGCGGCCGGCCCGACATTTGTAAGCAATTTGCCGGAGCGTTCCGGAGGTGCTTCCCGCTGCCGCTTGGCAGCCAGACGCCGCACAGAAGCTCGCTGGCTCCCTCGAGGCTTCGCTCAGGCCCGGCCCTGCGCTGCGGAGCCTCGTCCTGTCCGGGCAGGCGCCGGGGAGCGCGGCGGGCCGGGGCAGGGCGGGCTGCGGGCCTGGCGGGACCTCTCGCGGGGGTCGTGCTGGGGAGCAGGCCCGGGCAGGGGGAACCGCGGCTGGAGTTAACCCTTGGCGTGCACCGAGCTGGGTTTTCCCTGGAAATAAATAACCCCTTCAGGGTGTCTTGTATTTCAACGCTGGGTCCGTGTTCTGGGTTCGTTCTGCTGGGATATGAGTGTGCTTCTGGTGGGGAATCAGGGTTGCAGATTAGGCCTGAGTGTGCCCTTGTCCCAGTGCAAACCCAACGAGGATGGTGATGTGGTTGGGAAGGATCTGGCCACACCATCCCAGTGCTGTAGCTGGATTAACTCTGCAGCCCTTTCCCAGCCTAGCTCTGCAGCCCCCTGGCCAAAGCTGCACAGGCCAGTCTGGAAAGGCTGTGGGAAAGGCTTGGCCCTGCCTCTGCTGAGCTCCAGAACATCTGTGTGGAAAAGAGAAGGGGCTGAAGAAATGTGGGGAAAACCTGGAGAATTGGTCAAAAGGAGCACAGGGATGGAATGAGGAGGTAGAATGCAGGGAAGTGTCCCATCAGCTGCCTTCCTTGTCACCAGGTCCCTGGAGTTTGAGGCTATGCAGCAAGATGGCACTGGTGGAGGGGTCCCAGCTGCCTGGCTGTGCTCTGCTTCCTCTCCATCCCTCCATTCCTCTCCTTTCCCATGCCTTTATGCTGGGGTACCCAGGCACTTTCCCACCCACACTTCACCTTCCTTGCTGCAAACCCTCTAGCTCTCCAGCAGTGATTTACCCAGCTGCAAACCAGGGATGCTTTCCCTCCCTGCCTAAGGTGGATGCAAGCATTTAGGAAGACCCCCAAAGGGAATGCTGCTCCTGGCTCTGGTATTTATTACTATAAATTGCATAACTCAGCAGAGCTCCCACTTCCTCCTCCCAGCCCCAAGAGCCCAGGATCTGGGGTCTTCATCAAGGACAAGTTGCTTCCCTTGACCTCAGCGGCCAGGAAAAAAATAACATTTCACTTGTAAATTGGCCACTTCTGATCTGAGTCCTGGAGAACCATAACCACTAGGATTGCTCCCACCATGTGCAGCTGAAAACTGCTACTGGAAAAGGGTCAGGAAAGGGAGGAGAAAGAAGAGGAGGAAGAGGGGTCCTTACTCAGGGCAAGAGAGTCAGACCCTCAATGCTGACCGCTGGGAGTGCAGTGCTGGTAAAAGAGAGGGGCTGGATGGAGATGCCCAATGAGCACCATCACCTCCAAAAGAGGCAGAAACACTCCACAGCCCCTGGGGCTGGTCCTGAAGTTGAGCGACGCCCGCTATTTGAAGAAGGAGAGTTCACCCCAAAATCCTATCCCTAACCCCACCTTCAAGGGGACTGAGCTGGCCAGTGGGGCCCAGCAAGCAGGGCTGGGGTGTTCCAGGACATGGTGGGTGTCCCTGCCTGCTCCCAGGCAGCTGTGAGCATCCACATCTCCCTGAGCAACGTGCTGCAAGTTCATTCCCTGCTCCAGCAGCCCAGCCAGGCCAGGACACGGGGCAGGACCATCCGGACATGGTGCGGGTGGCTGAGAAAGCCACAGGTCGTAATATAATAATAGCAGAGCCAATTCCTTGGGAAAGGCTGTTGGATTGGTGGCTGAGGCTCAAAGACAAACAGTCCCTGTAAGAGGTAATTAGGGTGATCCTGTCCTGATCCCCTCAGCTGTGGTGAGGAGTCACGAGTCCTCCTTCACCAGCCCCACTCCAAGCCCATTTTGTGTTAATTAGGCTGTTTACAAAACACTGTAAATTGCAGTAATGAACACCCCAGTCCTTGGTTTCCTTTAATTATCCATTTGCATGATGAATGAGCCAGCCCCTCTTCAGCTCTTCTTTTCCAGCAGAGTGGTCACACAGCCCAGAATGGCTTATGGGATCTGCCATGCAAGGTGGGCAGAGAGCTTGAGAGAGAGAGAGAAGAGAAGGAAATTGAGGAGGAGGAGAGGAAGGAAAAGGAGAGGATCTTCAGCCCCAGAGATATACCTGGCTGCGAGGAAGGGGGCTCCTTCCCCAGCACCCCACCACAGTTGAATGGGGCTTGAGCAGCTGTTGAGTGGGGCTTGAGCACCCCAGGCTCAGAGCCTGGCACTCGGACTTTGATTTTCTATAGGAAAAAGCACAGAAACCATTCAAAGCATTTAATCCCCCCTGGCTTGGCGATGGGGCTGCCTGGAAAGGCAGAGGAGGAGCAGTGGTATTTCTTGGGCCCCCCCCCCCCCCACATACCTTCCCCTTTCTTTCTCTTTTGACTTAGCGGATGAATTCCAGAGATGTTAATCCGCTCTCAACCCCTTGGTGAAGAATAAAACGTCCTCTCTGTGTGGGAGGAAGGAATCCATTCAAATTAATTGCGGGAAGGAGCAGGGAGCTGGGAGTGCACTTGGGGTGTGTGTGAGGGTGGGCTGAGCATCCTCTGCTGCCCAGTGGTCCCCGAAGGGCAGGGAGGGATGGGCAGGGGGATAGGGATATCTGAGGTGGCACAATCCTTGGGTCCCTGAAGGGGAGTGAGGGCTGGGCAGGGGGATGGGGATATCCAAGGTAGCACAATCCTTGCATTCACAGCTGAAAGCTTCAGCCTCTGCCCTGGCCATAAAAATGCCAACCATGCGGTCTGTGGGCCAGGCCTCAGTGGCAGTGGTGGGCACAGGGAGTGAGTGGGGGGTAAAATGGCCCCACTCAGCAGTTCTGGTGTGTCAGTGCCTATAAAGGGGAGGGAAGCGCTCGCTGTTCTGCCAAGCCAGGGTGGCAGGAGCTGTGGGGTCCAGCTCATCCCAGGAGCACAGATGGATGGGGCAGGAGAGATGGAGGGAGGAAAATGCTAAGCTCAAGCTGGGTCAGCCCACTGAGGGTTCGTGGAGGTGAAAGTGCAGGCAGAGGAGAGTAGAGGAGAGACCCCTGGGATGGGCCAAGTGCTGTTCTGCACGCTGGAAGGTGGGTGTGGGATAGGGTTCATGTGGGGGCCTGGGGCCTGCAGGCTCTGCCTCCTGCCCTGACCTTCACCTTTTGTCTCTGCAGAGATCCTGGGATCTGCCAAGCGCCTGAATGTGAACTACCAGGATGCGGACGGGTGAGTGCTCCTCTGTCGGGTGCTGGGTGCTGCTGCCAGCCCGGGGGGCTCCTCTCCCCAGTATCCAGTCAGTCCTGCAGCTCAGGGTATCACAGCTTTCCAGGGGAGCTGGAGCACACATCAACATCCCAGAGCCAGGGCAAGCCCTGCCAGGCAGAGCCAATGCCTGCCTGGATCTAAGCTGAGGGCCGTGCTCAATCCCTCCAGAAAATCCGTCATAAATCCCTTCTATGTGCCCCTTTGTAGGGATGGGGTTGAATAGGGATGGCAGCGTGTCCAGACAGTGCCCCGTGTCCCCCTGGGTGAAGCCCAGAGGAGCACCTGGCTAGCCTCAGTGCCTGCACGTGCTTGTGCCTCTGTTTAATATCCCAAAAGCAAAATCCAATTGTTTTGGGGGGATTTAGAGAAAGAAAATATGAGGTTGCCCAGTGACCACAGCATATTTGTGTAGCTCATCACTTCTAAAATCCAAGTACTCAATAAACTGGGTACTGAGAGTTAAAGAAACCACAAAGGCTCATAAAATAAATAAGCCTATTATTCTTATTGAATTAACTCTGACCTGTCAGTCATTAGCATTGTTTTTATGTGCTGTTGTTGTACCTAATTTCTACATGTTTTCTTTTGGAGGGCTCTGTAGGAAGAGGTGTCCATGATGAGTCCTAACGGGCCAGCAGGGGGTTGGGAATGTATAAGATGGCTCCATTTTAAAATAATACTGTACAGATGGAGCTTAATAGAAAAAGAATTTAATAATAGAAGCAATGATCTGATTCTGAAAGGGCACAGGATTTGTGCTTGGGCAACTCCAGGAGGGCTGATGGTGGGAACTGGGGTAAAGGGTCTGTTCCCTGCCTGGGGAACATGGGCAGGGTGTTGGATTTCACTGGGGCACAGGAAGGGGATGATGGGGAGGTGAGACACGAGCATGGGGATGGCAGTGTGTGTCCTGGGAGAGCCATGGTGCTGGTGGTATCCTTTGCATCACCTTGCTCGGGGCTTGGAGAGGATGGGGTGGGCAAGTGTGGGTTTGTGCAGCCACCCCAGGGCAGAGTGGGACCCCCACAGGGCTGGGTCAGGGGGATTTTATATCCCCCCACATTCACACTTCGAGGCAGAGGTTTTGCTGTGGCTCAGGGACATGGTGGGTGTATTGAAGGAAGGAGCAGTCCTCTCTGCTGGGGTTAGTGCCTCTCCTGCAATGTTGAGACTTGCACAGGGATTTGGGGATGCAGATCATGAGGAGAGCCCTGTTGGACGAGCTGTGTCCCTGGCACTGGACACTGCAGAGCCCATTGGAGCCCCACGTTGGTGCTGTCAGGAGCCCCCCATGTCCCTTGGAGTGATTCACAGGCTAATCCCCAGTGGCACAGGGACCCCTCTCTTGGTGTTGGCCCTTCACGTGACAGCTCAGGGGGAGCGCCAGGCAGACAGGCCCTTTTCACAGCCCCAAGACACTGGGCTCTTTCATTACCAGTGGCCTCCCACGCTCTGCCATGGGCTCCTGGCAGCCCTGCTGGCATGGGAAGGGGGCAGCTGGCAGAGGGGGCAGGAGTGGCCATGGGGCTGATGTGTTTGCCAGATGCTATGAGCAGCATTGTGGCTACCTGGCTGCTCCATGGAGAGGAGAGATGCATCTCCCTCCATCCTGCCTGTTTCCCCCAACAGAGGGCATGGAGTGAGGGACTCCTCTCACTGGGGTTTCCCAAAGTACACAGTGTGCCTTCATCCCTCACTGAGCCCTGGGGCACGGACAGCTTGGAGGGATTTATCAATGTTTTGCTATGGGGAATCTGAGGCACTGGGAGTGGGGAATTGGGGAGGATGTAGGCATGAACAACCAGTGACAATCCCAGCCCTCAGCCCATGTCCCCGTGGGGGTGGGGCGCTGTGAGGACAGCACAGTGGGGCTGGGGGCCAGGCTGAGCCCTACCTTGTGCCACAGGTTCTCAGCGCTGCACCACGCAGCCCTGGGCGGCAGCCTGGACCTCATCTCGCTGCTGCTGGAGGCACAGGCCACTGTCGACATCAAGGACAGCAATGGTAAGGGGTGACCCCCAGGCACGGCCCCCGCGGCCGCCAGCTCAGCCCCCTGCGCCGGCCGGGGGCCGTGCCCGGCCCTGCTGAGCCCCGCTGCCCACAGGGATGCGGCCCCTGCACTACGCGGCGTGGCAGGGCCGGCTGGAGCCCGTGCGGGTGCTGCTCCGCGCCGCCGCCTCCGTCAACATGGCCTCGCTGGACGGGCAGATCCCGCTGCACCTCTCGGCTCAGTATGGCCACTACGAGGTGGTAAGTGAGAGCCCAGAGCCACCCGTGTGCCCGCTGTGGGGCTCTCTGGGGTAATGGGTGGGGGCAAACCCCACCGTGCCAGGTGGGAGGGAGGCTGCAGGGTGATACTGAGCCCCTGCACCCCGTTGCTCCCCTGCAGTCGGAGATGCTGCTCCAGCACCAGTCCAACCCATGCCTCATCAACAAGGCGAAGAAAACCCCGCTGGACTTGGCCTGCGAGTTCGGGCGGCTGAAGGTGGGTGCTGCGGGCTCTGCCCTGCACCAAGGGCTTCTCCAGGGGCAGCTCTGGAGCCCACTGGCTGCTCTGGGAGCAAAGCATGGGGTCTGGCCACAAGTGCTCTCCCTCTACCACGAGACTCAGAGCCTGGCAGACAGCACCTTCCTCCTCCCGTGGCCAGACACAGCTGGATCCTGAATCTGGGAGCTGTGGGTTTTGCCCCTGACCTCACAGCAGTGTCAGACTGGGAGTGAAGCCAGGAGTTGTTGTTCCCAGTTCTCCACAATGTTCCCCCACCCACCCCAGCTTTGCTTAAGGTTAAGCATGGATAGGCTGAGCTGGCTAATCCCAGCAAGCTCTGAGCATCCAGCCCTGCTCCAGGTTCCCAGCACAGTTCTTAGGGACAGGGCCACACTGTGCTCTGGGAGACCCTGGCCCAGCTAGCACCACTGGGCTGGGCTGGAGCACAGCCAGCCAGACTGTTCTGTGCCCCACTGGGAGGGGACCAGGGGGATATTTCCATTTTTGGAGTATCTATAATGTCTGCAGCTATAAAGAGGGCAGTAAAAATAACTGCTCTGTGCCATGGGGTTGCCATGAGATGCTGAGAGTTGCTCTGGGCTGAAGAGACTGGAGGTTTTTAGGGCTTGGTTTAAAAAGTCCAATTATGGGAAGACTATTTCTGGCTGTTGTGACCTTTCACGGCCCCTCATGACAGTGTGGCCATGCCAAGCACTGTCCAGCTCCAGCCAAGCCTGGGGCTGTGGATGGAAGGGACTGGTGGGATGGGGAGTGGTGGGCTGGCCCCAAGGATGAGCCCCTCAGTGGGAGGGTGCAGGTGGGGGTACCTGCACCCCTTTGCTTACCAGTATCTCATGCAGGTGGCCCAGCTGCTGCTGAACAGCCATCTGTGTGTCGCCCTGCTGGAGGGGCAATCCAAGGATGCCACTGACCCCAACTACACCACTCCACTGCATCTGGCAGCCAAGAACGGGCACAAGGAGATCATCAGGTAATTCCCTGCCTTATGCTGGAAAAACCCATCATGGCTTCAGTCCCACTTCCTCTCAAACACACCTTCCTCCTGCAGGCTTCAGCCCCTCGTCCCCAAAGCAAGTGCAAGGTGTTGTCCACTTCCTATCATAAAGCAGCCAAGTGCCTGGCCCTGATGTGCATGTCCTGCTGTTCATGCCTCTCCCTCCTTCCTACCAGGCAGCTGCTGAA
This sequence comes from Dicaeum eximium, assembly GCA_013396995.1. NCBI lineage: Eukaryota > Metazoa > Chordata > Aves > Passeriformes > Dicaeidae > Dicaeum > Dicaeum eximium. The sequence goes on along the minus strand of VWZP01008978.1, from coordinate 176,608 downwards.
GGCTGGCATTGAGATCAACAAGCAGACAAAGACAGGCACAGCCCTGCATGAGGCCGCACTCTACGGCAAAACAGAGGTGGTGCGGCTCCTGCTGGAGGTGAGCACAGTGGAGACGGGGCTGCGTGGGGACACAGCCCCTGGGGGTCACCCCTTCCCCTCGGTCCCTTGTCTCCCTTGATGGTGGCAGGGAGGGATCTGGCCTTGACCACGTCTCCTCCTGAGCAGGGCGGCGTCGACGTGAACATCAGGAACACCTACAACCAGACAGCACTGGACATTGTCAACCAGTTCACCACCTCACACGCCAGCAAGGACATCAAGCAGCTGTTGAGAGGTGAGGTGGGGATGGCACTGAGAGGGATTTCTTCCCTCTGGGACCTGCCTGGGCTCCCAGTGCTCCTCCTGAACAGCCTAAATCAGTGATCCTGATCAGTGCCAGCATCCCAGCCCCCTCTCACATCCTACATGTGGGGCAGTGTCTGGGGATTGAGTCCTTTCTGCAGTATTAATGTTGTCTACTCTCCTCTCCTTGCTCTTGCTTTCTCCTTCTGCCCTCCCTGGACTCCTCTCTTTCTTCCCTACGCTCTGGCACCTTCTTTCTTCCTCTGTCCCTTGCCTTCAGAGGCATCAGGAATCCTGAAGGTCCGAGCTTTGAAGGATTTTTGGAACCTCCACGACCCAACTGCTCTCAACGTCCGAGCAGGAGATGTCATCACGGTGAGGCTGCTCTCTGCTTCCCATCCCCCTGCCCCACCATGGCCCTGGGTACCAGCCCCATCCCTCTTGTGCCATGGCAGGTCCTGGAGCAGCATCCAGATGGCCGATGGAAGGGTCACATCCATGACGCTCAGAAAGGCACCGACCGGGTTGGGTACTTCCCCCCCTCCATTGCTGAAGTCATCAGCAAGAGGACAGGTCAGTGGCCATCCTGAGCATGCTGGGGACAGTCCCCTGTGTGAAACTCCCCCAGCCTTCCCAGCACCTCCTGTCAGACAGGCCCTGCAGCCCTGGCTAGCCAGGGGGGAAGGGAAGGACTCAGGGCTTGTCACCATGGTTGGGATACTACTTTGGGGGTTGTGGCTCAGCTCTCCCCCCCGTCCCTGCCTCCTGCATGAGCTCTGACCACGTGTGTTTTGTCTTTGAATGCAGGCATGGTTATCCCCCGCGTGGCACCCACGCAGCAGCGCCAGGGTCCCCCCGGGGCCCTCCCAGCCCTCCCTGGGGGGCTGCAGCACCTCCCCGACGAGTGTCCACACCCGGCAGCCCCGAGCGGCCCCGCAGCCTTTGGTCACCTCACCCTAACACGGACAGCCCCAGGCCCTGACAGCTCAGGTCAGGGGAGCACCTGGGGAGGCAGAAGGGCTGGGGACCTTTCTCTGTTCCCAGCCCTGTCTGGGCAGGGGCACAGGGGAAGACTCTCCTTCCACCTCTCCACGGGGCAGCAGCCAGATGACAGGGAGCAGATGCAGGAAAAGGGAGTTCTGGGGAGTCCTTAGAGCAGCCCCTTCTCTCCCTGTGTCTCAGCCCTCTGTGTGTCCCTTGCCAGCCCAGGTCACCCTGTCTGTGTTGTGCATGCTGGGAGGTGGGAGGGAATTGATGCATTGTCTGTGGCTGGAGGGATCTTGTGGGAGATCAGTGGCATCAGTGCCACAGTTGGCACACGGGTCCTCGCTGGGGACCTCTGTGCCCTGTGTCACCCTCAATTCCGGGGAGCTGCTGACAGGCTCCCTGCTTGCCCCAAGCAGCAGGAGACAGGAACAGCGTGGGCAGTGAGGGCAGCATCGGCAGCATCCGCAGTGCCGGCAGCGGCCAGAGCACCGAGGGCACCAATGGGCAGAGCACCAGCATCCTCATCGAGAATGCCAGGGTAGGCACCAGCTCCTGCTCCCCTGTGCTGCTTTCCTGTGCTGGCTCAGGCTGGAGATAGAGCCCCATCACCTTCCATGCCCCCTTCTAGCAAAGGAGGGGCTGCTGGAGTTGAGTATCCTACACCAAATGTCTGCTTGCTGCCAGCAGTCAGCACGGAGATGCTCCTCGCAGACTGTAGTTGTTCTCCAAAGCACAGCTGGCCTTTTTGAGTGGAGGTGGGGGCTGTGGTTGGCATCACAGCATCTCCATCATGTGCTGTGTCACCTGAGAGGATAATAAAAGGCCCTGAGCCAAATCCTGCCCAGACCTTTTGCTGGGGACCAGCCTGTTGCTGGGTGAAGCTGTGACCAGCAGCCCAGCATGGGTACCCCCATTCTGCTCCTGAGGATGTGAAAAAGCTGATCTCCAGGGCTGGGTCCTTCCTCCACTCACTCGTCCTCTCCTTCAGCCTCTGCCCTCCACTGGTGACAACCTCCAGCAACACCTTTTGGGATCAGAGCCACACAATGGGACCTCCCCAGCAGGTGAGGGGTGCCTCAACTCCATGGGGCCTTGGGGACAGCTGTCCCCACAGCCCTAGCTGTTTGCTGTTCAAGTGCCCCTGTGACAGTTCCCCTCTCTCCTTTCTGCCAGGGCCTCAGGGCCTCCAGACCCCAGGCAGCTGTCCCCCTGGAGACAGGGTCTTCTCCCACCAGTTCTTGCGTCCTGAGCAGCTCCTTGAGGGGAAGGTAACTGGAACAACTGGGGAATGGTGTGCTGGGTGAGAGGGCACTCAGCCCAGCTCTTACTGCACCAGGGACACAGGGAACTGGGTCTTCAGGACACAAGTGGGTCTTTCCCAGGGAGATCCTGTCATCTTGCCTGGAGCAGTCAGGTTCTTCCAGCCCCTGCAGCCAGCGTTATGGGCTGTTGTGTGCCCTGTCCTCTCCCCAGGATGCAGAAGCCATTTACAACTGGCTGCGTGAGTTCCAGCTGGAGTCGTACACTGTCAACTTCCTCAATGCCGGCTACGACGTCCCCACCATCAGCCGCATGACCCCGGAGGTGAGGCAGGTCCTTCCCCACCCAGAGCTGCCAGCTGTGGGTACACCCTGCTCCCTGAGCTACTGCTGACCACGGCCCCACTCTGCTCCCCTTAGGATCTGACAGCTATCGGCGTGACCAAACCAGGCCACAGGAAAAAGATATCTACGGAAATCGGGCAGCTCAGCATTGCTGAGTGGCTGCCCAACTACATCCCGGTGAGTCCCTGGCACTGAGGCTTTGGTCACCTCCTTTCTTCAGGTCTTTTCTCTGAGCTCTCTGACCCCAGGATAGGACAGGATGGGGTCTGTAAGTGAATAGCTTTGACTGAGTTAAAGCAGTCAGAGACACACAGTCTCCTGGGCAGGGAGGGGATGCTGAAGGTGCTGCCCATTCCTCGATGCTCATGGCAGTGGCTCCATGCTCTTTCCAGGCTGACCTGATGGACTGGCTCAGTGCCATTGGGTTGCCCCAGTACCACAAAAAGCTGGTGAACAATGGCTACGATTCCATCACCATTGTGACCGACCTGACATGGGAGGATCTGCAAGAGATTGGCATCAACAAGCTGGGTGAGTCCCTCCTGCCATGCTGGGGTGGCCCAGGACGGCCAAGTTTCCCACCCAGGTCCCCACATCCCATTCTCCCTCAGGCTGGGAGGTGCAGGCATGTCCTCAGCACCCAGAAAGGGCATTTCCTGGCTGTCCCTAAGAACTCTCCTTGGCCAGCTGGAGCTGGGTTGAGCTAAGTAGATGCCAGCAGTAGTTTGTCTCCTCCCATAGGCAGGGTTTAGATAACCCCGAGGCCTTTGCCTATGTGTGTGACATAACTTCTACTCTTCTTGGCCTGGAAACAAGCCTTGGGGGCTGGAGCTAACCCAATGTCCCTTTCCTTCCTGCAGGCCACCAGAAGAAGATCATGCTGGCTGTCAAGAAGCTCAGAGACCTCCGCAAAAGCCTTAACCAAGCAGAAGCAACTCTGGCAAGACGCAAAGTTCCTGGTTCTCTGGATATTGTCACCATTGAGTCGCTGGAAAATGGGGAGTGCCAGTCCCCACACACGCTCAAAATGACAACCTTCCAGGACAGTGAGCTCAGCTACGAGCTCCAGACAGCCATGTCCAACAGCTGCCACGACACACTCGGCATCAAGAGCAGCCAGGGAATGTCACGGAGCCAGGAGAGCATCGGGGTGCGGTCGCGGGGCTCAGGGCACTCGCAGGACAATGTGCTGTCCCGGCGCCTCTCCAGCCCCTCGCAGGAGAGCCTGGGCAGCGGCGAGAGCAGCAGCAGCAGTGGGCAGTCCTGTGCACCCCCCCGCAGCAAGGAGAGCCCAGCCAGCCTGCCGGGCCGGCCCAGCCCCGAGCCCTATGGGAAGCTCGTGTCCCCCGAGGGGCTGAACGGCATTGCCAACAGTGGTGGTGGGGGCAGCCCTCTCAAGGAGAGAAACCTGCCTGAAGGCACGGATCAGTACGCCCGGCCCGTGGCTCAGAAAGGAGCCGGGACTCCAGCAGTCACTCCCTGTACTCCTCCCCAGACTCCCAGCAAGGGAACAGCCCCGTGTGTCTTCATGTACCCACACGTCTCCCTGAAATCCCCAACGGCTCTGTCCGTCCTGGGAGCAGAGCAGCCCAAGGCCCTGGCACACCGATACTCCTCCATCTCCCCTGGACAGAAGAGCAGCCTGCAGACGTCAGCCCAAAAAGGCTTCTCCTACCTGCACAGCCAGTGCGGCCCCACAGAGCCACCCACCACAGCCCCCACGGCTGGGGAGCAGCACCACGGGGGCGAAGGCTTCAAGCACAAGAAGCGCTCACACAGCCTGAACCGCTACGCACTGTCGGATGGAGAGCACGAGGAGGAGGAGGGGGCCCCCAGCAGCACCCTGGGCTCCTACGCCACGCTGACCCGGCGGCCGGGCCGCAGCCAGATGCCGCGGGCCTGTCTGCAGGCGGACGCCAAGGTGACCCGCAGCCAGTCCTTTGCCATCCGGGCCAAGCGCAAGGGCCCTCCGCCGCCGCCTCCCAAGCGCCTCAGCTCCGTGTCCAGTGCTCTCGCTGCCGAGGCAGATGGCGAGCAGCCCCCCAGTCCCGAGCAGCAGCCCACGGTCCCTCAGGACGTGGTTGACACAGGTACCGCCCCCAGTGATGCTGGCCGTGGCGGGACAGTGAAGAGCCTGGCGGCTGCGCTGGAGGGAACACCAGGTTTGAGTCTCTCCAAGCCCCTCCTGGCCCCAAAACCTCTGCACCTGACTCAGGACTGTTTCCCCCGGGCAGATGTGGGTGAGGGGTCCCACGATGGCGGTGACGCCAGCAGTGCCACACCTTCCGATGGCAGCAGGGACCCCTTTGAGAGCGGCAAGCCACGGAGACGGACAGTGAGTGAGCCCAGTGCTCCTATGACACAGGTGGCTGCACAGGGTGAGCAGGAGGATGCCTGCTCAGACACAGAAGAGGAAGCCAAGCCAGGGGTCTCCTCTTCATTGTCCCAAAACAGCTCCAGTGAGTGCATCCCCTTTGCAGAAGAAGGCAATTTAACCATCAAACAGCGGCCAAAGCCCAGTGGGCATTCCAAGGCCGATGCAGATTCCAAGGCCATGCCAGACATGGAGCCTGGTTCCGCGCCGGCAGAGCCCCAGGGCTCCACTGGGAAGGAGCCAGCAGCCCCCGCTGTCACCAAGGAGCTGCCTGTGCTGGAGTTCAACCTCACCGAGTCGGACACGGTGAAGCGCCGGCCGCGCTTCAGGGAGCGGGAGCCGCTGCAGGCGGTGCTGAAGGCGTTCAGCATGGCGGGGCAGGCAGAGGCAGGGGGCACTCCCACACCCCAGTATGCCCAGGCCCAAGCTGTGAGCATCGTGGGCCCCTCCACCCCGGCGTTGGCCCCACAGCCCACGCTGGCTGGGGATGCCTTTGACGATGACAGTGTGGAGTTCAGGATTGCTGAGATAGAGAAAAGCATCTTGTCACTGGAGAAAGGGATGAAAAAGGCCCCAAGCCCCACCACAGCCCCCAGCACCACAGAGCTGGTTGGCACGGCTGTGGTGAGGACACCCACTCCAGGTATGGGGGCTTGTGGAGCTGTCTCCAAGGTGGTGGTGGGGCTCCTTCCCATGTTGGTGTGGGAGGTGAGGAGGACCTGTGCCACCACCTACCACAAGTCCCCTTCCTTTGCAGATGTCCCTACCAAGCACACCTCTGTGGCATCCACCAAGCTCGTCTTCTCTGGACCCAAGACCATCTACCAGCAGGTCCTGCAGCCCTCCCGCCACACTGTTGCTCCCTGGGCAGCCACCGAGGCAGTGCCGGATGTGATCGGGTCCCTGCCCGGTCCCGGCTCACTGACGCTGGAAACAGGGAGCAAGGTATCAGCAAAGCCTTTGGCAGCTGCCCCGGGGGCCACCCTGGCCCAGCAGCGGCTGGAGCAGACGAACTCCAGCCTAGCTGCCACGCTGCAGGCAGCCGAAAAGAAGATCACGGTGGAGGAGGCGGAGAGGTGAGGGAAATGCTGCGGCTGGGCCCCTCGAGGTGGGGTTGGTAAGGTCCCAGAGAGGGCAGGAGAAAGGCTGTGCCATGGCCATGTCATACCTGCACCACACAGGTCACATGTGCTCAAGCCCAGCTCTGTGCTGGGCTTCTGCTGCTGGGTCAGGCCTGACCAAGCCTTCCCCATCAGCACCGGCAGCCTTTGAGCAGTGCTTTGACTCTCTCCCTTTCCTCCCCAGCCACCCTGGGACCGTGCACTCAGCCAAGAACATCTTGGAAGACATCAGCAACATGTTTGACGACCTGGCCGACCAGCTGGATGCAATGCTGGACTGAGCTTGCTCTCTCCTTCCCCTCCCTGCCTCCAGCTGCTCCACCAGTGCCCTCCTGATGGGGGAAGAGTGGATCCAGCACCAAGCAGTGCCTGCAGGTCTCTCCAGCCGCCTCTCTCCCCACACTTTGCACTGTGGCTGGGATTAAAGCTGCCCTTCTTGCCCACCCTTGGCTCTGTGTCACACATGACAGTGTGGCCTTGGGCTGGTTTCTGAAGGGGGTCAGACATTTCCCACCAGACTGGCAGCAGGAGGAGAGCCCAGAGGGGCTGCACATGCAGTCCTGGAGGCCACGGAGAAGCCCTTGCTCCCTTGCACAGAGCTAAGGAGCCTCCACAAGGGACCTTTCTCTTTCCCCACTGCATTGTTGAGTCCTGCCTCTTATTATTTATCCCCTGCCAACAAAGTGTCACAGGAGAGACCTCCCCGGGCAGCCGCCACGGAGCTGGCGATTCACTGTGCAGCCGCAGCCCTGGCCAGGCCTGATGGCAGCTAAAAAAAAAAAAAAGAAGACAGGGCCTGTTGAAATTTGGCAGCTTGCAGAGTGAGAAGGAACCTTTCTGCTTTTTTTGCCGCTTTTCCAAACACATCAGCATCAGGCAGCATGGAATCCAAGTGGATCGAAATCCCTCCAGTGGGACCCACAGACCCCTCGAGATGGGGCTGGCACAGCCTGCAGAGCAGCGGATGCTCTGCCACAGCTGCGCCGGACATGGGAACCTTCCTGCCCCTTCCCACAGTGATGAGGATGGTAATGGCAGTGCCAAAAACTTGGGAATTTGGGCCAGTCCGTCTGGATCATGCTGCTCAATGGAGTTTGCCCACTGCCAACACAGTGCCTATGCAAACCCCCACCCTGGTCCTTCCAGAGTGCAGCAGCAGCATGATTAATGCTTTTTAAATTTTTTTCTCCCCTCCCTTACCCTTTTCTTGGGAGAAAACAGTTCCTTTTCCCAATGCCCCTCCATGCAGGGAGCTGCTGGCACAAACCCCACCGTGCATTGTTCAACAGTAGCAGCCTTTGGGACGTGATCCTTCCCCACAGCTCTGCAGCCCAGTGGGGTAGCTGACCCCAGATGCACCAGGGATTTCAGCTCAGGAGCAGCTCCCTTGCACTGCATGCAACTACAGCCTGTGGCTGCAGCGGGGGAACAGCAGTGAGAGCTCTGCATCCAGGCAGGAGGAGTGGCTGCATTGCTCTGAGACAGATTTCTCTCACAGGATCTGCTCAGTAGTGCATGGCTAAATATGTCCAAGAGCCCTGAACTTGGCTTGCACTCAGCATGCCAAGCAAATGAAAGCATCAGAGCACCAGAAGGGAACCGAAGATCGTGCTGAAGTGCCATTTGCTACAAAAATTCCAAACAAAGGGAAAGAAAATTCCACGTATTTCCCTTTTAAAAAACAAATCACCAATGCAAATCCAAACTGGAGAAGGAGAACGTGGCTTAGAAGGCAGTTGCTTCCCAATCCTGTTGGGAGTTTGCAGCTGGATTGGATTGTTCACAGAAGAGGTTCACAGAAACCTTTTAAAACTGATTTTTACTCTCGAGTCAACCTGGGACAAGCCCAGGTTTGGTTTTTTTTTCCAATGTTGATAAACTGTAAATGTTTTTTTAAAGGCCAATGTATATATTTTAAATGTGATTTATTCTATATATTTACTAACCAGAATTGCAAGTCTTGGGTCAGGGATAAGAGGACACTGGGGTGGAGCTGCCACTGTCTGAGCCACCTGAGGGCAGCACAACACTGCTGTCATTGTCAATAAGGGAACTAAACATTTGATTTTGCAGAAGAATGCCTATTTTTTGAGCTCTAGATCTCTATTTTGAAGCTACTGTATGGTAAGTTATGTACACTGCAACTGGGACTAACTGACCCCAGCTGCACCTGCTCTGTGCAGCGAGACAGTGAGGGGAAAAAATAGCCCGGGTAATCACCAGACTGACAACAGATTTTAAACCATCTGCTCTGTGTTAATCATGTGTTTTGTTTTCCACTAACATCCATTAAGACTAAATTCTATTAAACAGTGGGGCATATTTTACCCTTTTTGATAGTTTTGCCTAAGTTGTGTCCTTTGTGTCAAACGGGACAAGCTTGTCTCCTACTACTTGAAGTCCACTGAGGATCAGCTTTATCCTGTCCCTTGAGTGCTCCAGGGTTCCTCAGATCATCTCCCCTGGTGAGTCCCAGTCACCTCCAGTGAGGTGGACGTTCAGTGTGAGTCTCACCACCACGACAGTAACGTGGTTACACCACTGGTGTCCCAGTGCCCAGCTCTGCCCATGTGACACCTCCACTACCCCCATGTGTGAGGCAGAGCATTCCTCCCTCTTCCTGCCTGCTTAGAGTGGCCACTGTCACCCCCATACCTGCTTTGCTCAGGACAAGCAGCCCAGGCCTCCTTATCCCACCACTGCTTGTCTCCAGTGCTCCCAGTGCCTCTCCCAGCTCACCCTGACCTTTCACCCACCCAGAGGGATTCACACCGTGCCACCAGCCTCGACTGAAGCAGAGCCTGGGATCCAGGAAACCACCAGGTAAGCAAAGGTCCTGTGTAGGAAGAGGCTTTCAGAGATGCACAGATTTGCCCAAAGCTGAGCAGGAACTGGGAAAAAGGCCAGAACTGGATCCCAGGAGCATCAAGCTCTCAGGCTGTGTCCCTACAACAGGAAAATCACACCCTGTGACCCCAGCAGCCACAGACATTTTTACTTCCTTCTTTTGCTGGGTGCAAACTCATTCCCAACTCTTGGGTGTGTTCTCCAAGACAATAATTTATTGCCATTCATATACTGGATGCTTGTGGGTCTGGGTTTGTTTCTTTTTTTTTTCTTTTTTATACAATTTACAAGTTTTTAATACAAATGCAATATTTTTACATACATCCCAAAAAATTTAATATAAAATATACAGCATTTAAAAACATCTTGATGTAGGAAGTTTCCTTCTGAAGCCGTGCACTCTGACCCTTAGACACTTAAATGGCTGAGGGAAGGGTGGCACTGGCAAGACCATCCTAAAGGCTCCATTCATACACTTCAGCTCCCTCCAAGTCTAGCTGGGGAAGGAGGATGCAGGAAAATAAACATTTGTGATCACCCAGAGGAGGAAACCTTGAAGGTGCCTCCTCCAGAGGAAAGTGTGGCCAGCAAGAAGCCCTGGAATCTGCTGCCTTTTAACACCTACAACAGTTTGTGGCACAAGGCAAGAGCTGAGGTGTGGGTGGGGGCAAAGCTGGGACAGCAGTGAGCAGCTCTGTGCTGCCTCTGACTCCAGCTCAGCTTGGCCACAGAGGAGATCATATCCCACTTGTGATCCGACCCTGGCATCAGGAAGGAAAGCTGATTTCTCAGGGGCCAGGGGTCACAGATCTGTAGCTGGCATTTAGTGAATTGAGGCTGAGAAAGGTGCAGCTTGTTCTTCCTGAACCCTGCAGGTGCCAAGGAAGTGAGGGCACAGTCCAGCCTGGCTGGCAAAGGTGGGCAGACACTGCTGTGGTGCAGGAGAGGAGCCCTGTGCTTCCCCAGGGAACTGCTGGCTCCCTATCCTGTGCAATCCTGCCAGCTTTGGATCTCCACATCTGCCCCCCAGCTGCAGGAACTGGGTCCAGGGCTTGGAACACCCCCAGCTGTCACCCTCCAGCATCCTCAGTGTGTCCCCAGAGCTCAGGGGTTGGCTGTACCCAGCTCTGCTCCTCTACCAGCCCCACAGCAGGGTGAAGGTATTGCTTAGAGATACTCAGCAGTGTCCATGCTCTCTGATTATGCTGGAAAGTGAGGAAGACAAGGTGGAGCAGCAGGGCAGAGCTTGGGGGTTCCAGCCAGCTCCCTGCCTGCCCAGGAGGGATCAGCTGCCACTTGTTAATCTCAGGTACCAAAGAAGAAGTAACAGCCCAATATTGTAGTGTTAATGTTGGGACCAAAAACAGAGCCAGGATTTACCAGCTTTAGTCAGTGCTTAGAACTAGAGTCAACATCTCCATGAGTGGCAAATATTCTGGTAGCCAAGCATGTGTGCTCCTGTGTGGGCCTTGGCTGTCAGCCCACAGCAGGACCAGTGCTCCCAGTACAGATGGGGTCTGTCAGAGCTCAGGAGCTTATGTGCTGCACTGGGGCAGATCATGGTTTGCCACAGCCCTCAGGAGAGGGTCCCCCAGGTAAACGAAGAAACCTCCAAAAAACCACTGAGGAGATGTTGCCCAGGGAGGTTGTCATCCCTGGAGTTGTTAAAGGTCAGGTTGGACAGGGCTTGGAGCACCCTGGGATAGAGGAAGGTGTCCCTGCCTGTGGCAGGGTGCCCATGGCAGGGGAGTGGAACAAGATAAGCTTTAAGGCCCCTTCCAACCCAAACCATTCTGTGGTTCTGTGTGAAGGCATTAGCACAGAGGGGAGAGACTTCCAGCACTATCACAGACAGACATGATGGGGTGGGGTTCCCTGTGCCTTGAGGAGCAAGAACTGGATGCAGCACAATACTGGGATTGGGAAAGGAGCCATTCACCAGCTCTGTATTAGTCACAACTGCACGTTGCAGATACCCTGCCTGAAAAGACATTCCCTCCCTCTAAGACAGGATAGTGAGGGCTCAGCCTTTATCTCGAGCTGTGGTTTTGTCAAGCAAGCACATGACTGAAGCAGAACAGCAGTTCAGATCACAAACAGGAGAACAGCTATAAAACCTCTCCAGGAGCTGTTAAAGAACATAAAAGCTGGTTCAACAGGGCTGCAGGAAGCTGAGCCATGCTGGCTCCCTGCAGGCAGGCAGAGCTACCCTCCCTCTGCACCAGAACAGAGGCTCACAGGCAGCTTTTCCCAAAGCCCTGTCTCATCCCTCTTCTGACACAGCCAGTATGTGGCCGTGACAACGACACTAGAGGGCAGGGCTGGCCCAGCCCGGCCATCCAGAGACCCTTTCCCACTGTCCCCTCAGGAATGTGAGCTCCCAGCACTCTGGGGACTGCTAAAGGGATGGCTCCTTTGCCCCGGGATACAGGGTAGGGAGGTGGAGAGGGCATGCACAGGCATGCACACACGAAGAGTGGGCTGAAATAGAAAACCAAAACGGGTTTCAATAGAGATGTCCTGCTTCAGCAGCCCTACTGTTCCCAGATTCTCCTGCCAGGCCCAGGAAACCCATCTGCCCACAAAGAAAAAAGGAGCCGCTTCATTTTAGCATCACCATGATACTATCAAATACCTCCAGTAATAAATAAAGGAAGAGCAGCCTAAACAGGCACCAGAGCTTGCATGTTCCTGTGAGGGTACCTGGCAGGCTGGGAAGGGGCTGCATACCTGTGTGGGGATCCCTACCTGGGACCCCAGGAAGGTGCAGATGTAGTTTTGCCAGGAGGCTGTCTAGTTTGCCTGTGTGATGGAAAATTCCCTGAGCCTTTGGTGCAGCCACTTTCCCGGTGGCTGTTTGGCCCTGGCTCCAGGGAACTTGAGCTGGGTGTCTTTAAAATGGTGAATTCATCCCCAACTTGGTTTCAAACTGCAACTTCTGCCTCTTTTGGTAACGCACACGGACCCTGAAGAAGAAGGAAGAGGGTCAGTATGCAGAGGGGTGAAAGGTAAGACTGTTCTGCTGCCATTCCTGAGCTGCTAGCCCCAAAAAGCAGGGAAGCCCCTGGCCTGAGCCCTGTGGTAGCCTGGGAGGGGAATCAAATTCAGAGAGCAACCCATGGTCTCAGTCCTACCCCATCCAGCTAAATCCCATCTCCAGGGATGCCAGACACAGCACAGAAATATTCAGAAACCCTTCACAGGAACTGAGATGGTGTCTCTATCCTCATCAGGGTTCCCTGTAATTCCCGCTTTTCCTCCCCAGCCCATTTCCTGAATCAATGTTCACTAGTGTTGACTCCCAGCTCTGGCTGCTCCCTGTGCTGGGAAGAACAGCCAGTCACTTTGCCTGCTACTCATTCTTGGCTTCAGCTACTTCCCATGAAAATGAGTCCCACAGTCCAGGCTCTGTGTGAAGGCACATTTCCTCTGCTGTGATTCAATGCCTCTCTGTCCTCATGGGACAAGATGGAGAGAACAGCCCTCCCCAATTCTATATTGGTGTTGCATAGACCTTGGCTGTCTCCCTCCCTTTGGTCTGAGATAAGGAAATTTTGTTCTCCCTTCCTGCTCCCAATTACTGTCACTGCCCTTCTGTGACCCTCCTTCCTTCCCTGTGCTTCCTCCCTGGGAGGTAGATTGTGGGCCTGCACACAATAGCCAGGTGATTTACACAATGCAATCAGTTTTTCCTTTTTGTTCCCCACCCTGTTCCCTGGGCATCATTATTTTTTGCAGCTCAAGGCCAGGCTGGAGGGAGGCTTCAGCCCTTTCTCCCCATCCTCTCTACAACCCCATACCTGATTTCATGCAGCTTGACAATCTCATTGATGATAACCACAAGGACCAAGGAAAGGAAACCCAGGAGCCATGCAACCGGAGAGATGGAGACATGGTTAAAGGTCAAAGAAGAGTTGAGATTTTCCCAGAGTTTCAGGTCCAGCACAGTCTGTGCCACTTGCCCCAGCACTCTAAGATTAAAAACAGACACAGCAAATCTCAGCAGACCTGACAAGCTTCCCAGGATCCTCAGATCAGGGTTCAGGCCCAGATGAAATGCTCATAACAGAGACTCTTCACCAGTTCAGCAGTGGAGATCAAGTGCCATGTACTTGATTCTCCTCAGCACTAGGAAACTGGTGCTGGAGTGGGCCTGGGGCTCTCCTTGCTCCAGCATCCTGGAACACCTTCCCAGGGCCTGTGGGTACTCACACAACAGCCACAGTGAGCGTCCACCAACGGTTGGAGAGGGGGCTCTTCTTCCACAGGGGCTTGGTGCGATGGACGTGGGTGATGGATATGAACACTGCAGAGAAAAGGGGATCATTTAGCATTACACACAGATACAGCACTTTACAAGATACATCAACACCTGCTACTTCTAAGGGATATGAAGTTCATGTCCCTGGAACCAGCCTACCATTCAGGGCTCTTTCAGACCAGGCTCCTCACAGCAATTCCAAGTCCCTGGAATGCAGGTGGGGGCAGTGCAGTGGTTGTACTGCACATAATTCACTGTGAGGTTGGTTCAAATCCTGGGAGCTAAAACAGAGCAGACAAAGGCCCAGGCCTGGGGAGTGGGACAGGGGTGGTTCTGCCCTTGTTCCAGGGCTGCAACAGAGGAAAGCTCCAGCCCAGAGAGAGATTTAGACAGAGACCCAGGGCTGTCTGTACAGGACCACATTTGCTCAGCTTTCACTTGGGATCTTGCAAACAGCTGCCAGGCAAAGCAGCCCTGCCTTGCTTTGGTGGTCTGAGAGACATAAAAATACTGCAACCCACTCTCTCCAAAGATGGAGATCAAATCAGGGAGCATTTCTGTTGGACTGGACACGTGCACAACACACAGGGCTCTGCCCAGCACCATGAGACAAAGGACAGGGAGCTGAGACCCTTCAGTGTTGTCAGGGAGCAGCTGAACCTACCCTGCCAGGCAATGGGTGCAGGTGATGAGGGTCAGCCAGGAGCTGGCTCCATATCCCTCCAGAGAGTTTAAAAAGGTTTCCAGCTCTCAGTCACAGCTGCATCAATGCTCTTTGTGGGAAAGCAATGGGGTACTTCACAGAATAGCAGCAGAGATATAAAAACTTTTGAAGCAGGAATACTTTTGGAGAGCTTCAGGTGCTGCTACTAACTTTCAAGAAGGCAGAAGGGATTTGGCTCTTCTGGTGAGACTGGACAGAACCAGAACTTCATCAGGCTGCTAGGAAGCAGAATCAGTTCTGAGGGTGTTGTGTTTAATCTGCCAGGGTAATGTTTAGTGAGACAGGTGTGCCTGTGCTGTGAGGCCACTGCAGCATCTGCTTCTAGCAGGGAGTTTGTGCTCTGGCACAGGGAGCAAAGAAAGAGACAGAGAATGCAAGTTTTCCTCTAGAGCAGGCAATGGGGTTCTGGGAACAGGGACTTACCTGTGTGTAAAACAATCAGGCCAGCTGTGAGCTTCTGGGCTACCAGGAGAGCATTGGAAAATGTCCCAAACCAGTCAGGAGCACCATAAGCATTGCTAGTGAATGAGAGGACACAGGAAAATCAATAGTGGGCACTTAACTGACCTGTTCCCATGTCCTCCTTTAACAGCTGAGGAATCTGTGTGTGAGCTCAGGCTGTCCCAGTACCAGGAGGTGACAGTGGGCAATGATGTAGCTGTCAAGGCTACAGCCCTGGTGGGGCATGGAAAAGGCTGAAGCTTGTTAGGGGATTGGAATCAGTCCTCCTTGGAAAGGGCAGGAGCAGTAGGGATGTGTGTGCCAGGCCCAGTTCCTCACCTGTGCAGCATGATGGAGGAGCAGGCTGTGAGGTTGAGGCTGGTTGTGTTCACCCCTTTGCAGGACTCATGCAAGGTGAACCCAAAGCAGATGAGGCAGGAGCAGATGGTCAGGCTGAATTTCAGCAGGAAGCAGAGCAGGAAGTAGTGCTGAGTCTGTGAATAAGGGAAAGGAAGGAGGATGACATGGGCATGTCATTGGTACAACCTCCTCCCCATGGGCCATCAGAGAATCAATGGCTGCAAAAGACAAGCTGCAGTACAGATGAGATGCTGCACTGAGGATCTGCCCTCTGGGCATGCTGGAACAGGGGATTCCTTCCCTGGCTCATGCCATGGATCAATTTACTGAGAGAGCTAGGAAGGCAGAGGGCCTCAGCTATGCATCAACACTGGGACAAAACCGAAGAGAAAAATGTGTGGACAACTTAAATCTCAGGGGCCACCTACCTTCTTGGGAATGGAAGTCAAGTTTTTTCCTGTTGCCATGGTCATGATGGAGCTGTGGGGAGGCTTGCCCAGGAGCGAGATACTGGAGAAAGGTAAGTTAAGTGTCTCAGTAATGTGTTCAGGCACCAGAGCTATTGTGCTTTTACCTAACATTTGAACCCAAATAACCTACTCAGACTGCTTGAAGCATTAGCACTTATCTTTACATATGCCATAAAAGGTGCTATTCATGGCAGATGCAGACTAGATAGAGAGAGAGAAGAGAGAGTGACTTCCAAATGTATAAGGGAGAAAAAACCCACCTGTGGTACCTTGGCCTCCACCTGACATCCCAGACTTTCCAACACACAAGGCAGGGGTTAACACAGGAGCACACAAATGCTCATGTCACTGTTTGACACGGTGCTTGCAATAATCCTTGCAGCCTTAGCACGCTGTGTGTGAAGTCAGCTTTCTCTCAGCATGGACACAGTGAGGCTGAGGGAGTGCTCTGTGCATCCTGTGGGGGTGGGAGGAGATTCCACCCTGACAGACTCACCTGAGCAGTGGATAGCAGAAACAGGAGAGCCACACGATGTCTGTGGTACTGAGAATGGGGGGCAGCTGCACCAGGCAAGAGAGGAACTGGACAGAAACAACCCAGAGTGAAGAGCATGAGCAGTGCTAGGACAGACTTGTTACCCAAAATGCTGCTGTCTTCCCTGAAACTCTGGGCTGAACTGGTAACTGGGCTGCCACTGCACAGCCCCTTCATATGTTCCTGTGGCAGGAGCTGCAGGGGATGCTTTTCTCTAGGGGAAAAGGGTTTGAAGGTAAATGTATGAGGATCAAGGAGAAGAGGCAGCGCAGGCTGAGATCACCAAGTCTCCATCTGTAACTTCCCCAAACACACTGTGTAAACCTGACTGAAGGCCACGTTCCTCTCTCGAGGCTGTCCCACTGCAGCCACTCATATCCATATGAACCCTCGTGTCCCCTGAGCTCAACAGTGTCCCCAGCCAGGCCAGGACTCACCTGAATGACAACCAAGGTCAGCTGGCACTGCAGCAGGAAGAGGAAACACTTGCGGATCCCATAGGTTGCATGCCTGGCCTGGAAGGAAGCACAAGCCCTCAGACCCTGCTGGGAGCAGCTGCCAGCCAAGCAGTTACTGGCAGGCAGGGGCAGAACATGTGGCCTGCAGGGGAAGTGGGAGGGGAGAGGATCTGGACACATTGAAAGCAAAAAGGGAAGGTCTCTTGCCTACATGGAGAGGTTCTGAAGGAAAGGCAAGATTTAGCCAAGGGGTAAGTTTGTTTAAACTCCTGGCTTTTCTGGGGTTACACTTCTCCTTAAGACTGCATTGTCACCTGGCTAGGGATCTCTGCAAGATTATTCTTCATCCAGATGAACAATATTCATGTTCTGTTGCCACAAGGCACCATTTCCAAGCCACTCCCTACACCTTGGACCAGGAGGGCCAGGTAGGAAGATCTTGTTCTCCCTCCTGTGCTTCCTGGACAAAGGCCAGGAGACACAAGCAAAGCTCCTGCTGGCAGCATTGCAGGCACCTCAAGCAGAATGCTCCTGTGAGCTCCTGGCTCTGCTCCTTGCAGAGGGGAGAGGGGATTGCTTGGCTCACCTGCTCTATGAGCCTGATGATGCTGGTGCTCTCTTCTTGGCGGAAGGACATGGAGCAGGGCAGGCTGTTGAGCTGCCCTGAGAGCTGCAGTGGGGTCAGCTCCTCAGAGCCATTGGTCAGGGTGGTGCTGGTGGCATAGCCAAAGGTCTCCCAGGAGCAGCGGGATGGGTACAGAGGGTCCAGGGCTATACTGCAAGGACAACACAGGGGTGTTGGTGAAAGGCCTCATCCCAGAAAGGAAACTGTCTCACTGCAGTCCAGCTTGGAAAATCACTCTGTGCTGTGCCATGCTCTGTATACTTTGCTCAGGTAGAGAAGCCTGAGCTATAACATGAAATTAGGATCAATCTCCCTAGAGTTTCAGTTATTCACAGAGAAAACAATTAACTATTTGGGTTTGTGGTACAAGGTCAACAAATTGGCTGATCCATGGGGTACTTCCACTCTTTCACCCAATGGGAAGCATCTGTAACACCAGTTGGGGCACAACAGTCCAGCATGTAAGAGACTATCTTCCTTTCAGACATGGAAATACCTTTGTGTGTCAAGGGCCTTAAACAGACATTCCCATCCAATCCCCCCAGATCTCCTTCTTGTAGACAAATGCAGCTAAAAATAGCCAGAGCAATTGTGAGCACCTGCCTGCACAATCCAGGGGTGTGGTGTGACCCACAGCTGGGTACTTGCTAAAATGAAGGCAACCCTGCCCCACCTGATATCACTCTGCAGGAAGAGGCAACTGTTTCGAAGGTTGGCAGAGCTTCCCAGACAGCAGGTCACCTCTCCGTACTCCTGCATGATCTTGATCATCTCGCACATGGCTGCAGAGGGACAGAAGGAACAGTGTGTCATGTCATTATGCACACAAAAATGCAGTGTTTCACACCCTTTCCAATCTGGATAACAAACAGATCCTTTAAAATTGCCCCATCTGATACTCACCACTTGTGTACATTGAGATCCACAGTCAAAGCATACAATTAGATAGCTAATTAACTGCAGACCAGGTGCTCTATATACCTGCAATTGCAGGAATTGATCTGTGGTTCACAGAACTATGACCCAGAGATTTGCATCTCCAGCACACCTCTTTCAGACCAGAGCTGTAGGTATAGCCTGGGTGCATAAAACAGTTTCAGCACCACATGGTCTTGTTAGAAAACAGCAGAAATTAAATAAACCTAAAGAGTTCAAACTGAAAATAAATACAGAGTTTCATACTCAGCAGCACATCACTAGTGCTGTTGCAAGTCTAAAGGAAGGGAGAGAATGTAACAAACCACTCCAAAAGCAGTGCCACATTCAGCCACACCAGAGCCAGCCCCTGTTCCTGCACTCCCACCCACCACCACCTCTACCCTTTATCAATATGTTTAGAGTCAAAGATGTTGTTTGATCTGATTTTAGTTCTGTAGCTCCATCACAGTGCTCTGTGTATACATGGATTTTCCAGAATGCTCCAGGCAAAAACTGCCAAGCCTCCCCTCTGCAGACTCCCTTGTAAACACCTTCACTAAATGCCTGGTGCACAAAGACCTGCAGCACAGTGGGGAGCTGACACTTCTGTCAGAGAGAGGAAATTTGGGCACTGAGTGTGAACGCAGACTGGACTGTGACTGACATGCTGGAAACTGTGACTAGAGGTACTAAAATGGCATATCATAATGATGCTCCACACTTACTGGAGATTTGTCAGGTATTTGCCAGTTGAGCACTCAGCCCCTTTCTTTAAGTAATACCCCAGAGAGATAGAAATTTTGTCCTTTCTGTTTCCTGCAATCAAAAACTGCAAAGCAGCAGAAGGTGTTAACAGCAACTGCCAGGGGAAAATTCTTCTGGAAAGTGATTTCCGAGTTACAGAGGAGTTGTGAGCAGAGATCAAAGTCTCCTGGTACACTGATAACACTTATTTAATGAAAGGCAGTAGCAATTTGGATGTTTGCTTTTGTGTCTCTTATGAATGCAAATTGAAAGGAGTGGTTCTCAGCCCAATTCAGCAGCTGGGCAACAGCTGCACTAAAATTCAGTTAACACCTGGCTCCCCACAGGTAGCAACAGAGAGTAATTAATATCAGTATGTCTTTCCAGATTTCTGGAGTGTATCCCCTTCCCTTCACCCATGTCCACACTTGGATGAGCCCGACCAAGGAGTGGGGAAGGAATTAATGGACAGGAGTAGGAAAGGCCACTTACTCTCTGGGGTACAGTCTGTGAACAGGGGCACCAGCAAAGGCACGTTGTCAATGTTCTGCAGGTGAGGTCTCACCTGGTGGATCCCCCTGGGGAGTTTGGCCTGAAAAAGAGAAAAGGCAGATTAAGTAGGGAGTGTGAGAGAGAGGCATTGCAGAGGAAACTGCTGAAATGAGAATGATGATTCCTAGAATTACGCTGCTTCAAGGTCAGATACAAATTCATGTTCCTGCAGATAGAACTGGCTTTCCCAAGCCACTGCCAAAAGTTTTCTGATAAACTTCTACACTGACCTGCCAAGCTGGCCTCAGGGTTTGTAAGGTCAGTGTGACAAACCTGTGCTCAAGGATTTCTAAGGACTCTTTGCCTGTGTGGAGAATCTAGTCAGACACATCTGTCTTCTAGCAACTAGGATCTATTTCAATTGCAGCCATATTAACCTGCAGCAAGGCAAGAAGGGTTCTTGCCTTCTAAAACCAGGCCTAAAATATTTTTTTAATTTGTATCTCTGATATTCCTGTAATCTCTGCTGAGGACGTGTGAGGTCTTTATGAAGCAGGAAGGGCTTGTCTCACTCTGACCACTGGGCAGCACCAGTCTGTGGCTCACAGCTGGAAGAGAGAGTGTTTCTTCTGTCTGCATGTGAAGTGGGGATGTTCCCACTCCCTGCCCAGCCCATGAGACCCAGAGGAATTGAGATGCAGCTCTCAAGGTTACCTATGTTTGGTAACCTCCATTCCTAAACTCCAATGCAAAGAGCTGTTCAGCAAAAGTAACTGAGAGAATCCCAAATTTCCCAAGCTCTAGATACCAAGCTGGAAGAGGGTGAGAGAAATCAGGGGCCCCAATGAAAACCTATCTCCTCCAAAGAGGAATTTCCCCTGGGAGAAATGAGGTGACACTCCTGACCATGACAACAGTAGAAGGTGTACAGGGAAAGGGGCCCTCACCCTGTTACAATCCTCCAGGAAGCTGGGGATATCGCTGTCTGTTGGCTGAAAGCTGATGAGATCTGAGTGCCCTTCCTCTTCCATCAGCAGAAGCCCCTCCACATCATCTCGAGAAACTGGAGCAGAGAGAAGCAGCATAAACAACAATCACAAACCTGCCTCTGCTACCCTGTGCCACCCACGTGGGACATGCACATGGCACTCAGAAGCCAGGAAATGTGAGGCCTGATTTTCTGGGTTAGCAACACTCAGATCTCCCACTTAGTCATATAAAATGCAGTATTTTTGGATGACTAATCTGATCAGAGGTAGACATGTGAGCCCGGTCTCTGCTCTTTAGAGACATGATACTTTATCTGTTCTGCTGTCCTTCTAGGGGAAGAGAATAAAGAAAACCCAGCTGAAGTAAGAAAAAAGTCATACACAGGCAAGGGACCTTCAGTGGCTTGACCAGGGCCTGAGCAAGAACCAGAAGCACTCATGAGCACATAAATTCATGGCAGCTGGTGCACAGAAGGATGTCTGTTTCCAAAAACTTGGTACTGGCTGGCTAGAAAGGCTATAAATGTAAAGCGATGTCGCTTAGACACATGCACCTGAGGCCCATTCAGTTTTGTGCTCAAAGTTCTGACAGATTTAGTGTCTGGTGTGGACACAGGAACCTATGAATGGGTTTAAAAGAACCACCTAGGAAACACATGGTGCTCAGAATGCCCAAGGCACGCTTCTCACCCTGATGGAGGTCATCGTGCAGGGAGCCAGCATGGCTGGGGCTGGATGGGGGGATCTCTGAGCCAGGCACATCACCATTGGGTGTCAAGGATATATGGCAATTCCAGCCAGTCTCCAGACCCATTTTCTCAGCAAACACCTGTGGGTGAGCAGACAAAGGGTTTTAGAGTGGCTGCTCAGGCCAGAGCACTGCAGACTGATGCCATACTGGAACACAGGTACCTTCTGGACTCATTAGTAGGCTGAATCAGATTAACCTTAGATTGCACTGGAGCTAAACTCTCCAGTCAGACAACCAGGGGCCATGCAAGGTCAGGGAGCTCAGCAAAGACAGCTTACCTTGCTTTTGAGCTCATCTTCCAGGGAGAAGTAGACAAAACGAATGCAGGCATTGACCAATCCATCAATGAGGCGGACAATGTCAAGGCGGGCCTGATACTGAGATGAGACCATTCCCATGAAGATCTGTCCACTCAGAGCCTGGATACAGTCTTCCTTCTCCATCACTTCCCCAATCCCTTCTTCAGGCATGCAGACAACATGCAATTCCATTGAGACATGAGGGGCCACGTGTTCATCAGACACAGGACATGTGGTGGGGAGGCCACCAAGGTGACACCCAAGGACACAGTATCCAGACACAGGAAATGTGCAGGAACACAAACGCAGGAGGAAAGATGAAGAGACATCCATTTGTCCCAGCATACAGTCACAGAAGTGGTTTCAGGACATCACCACATGGGAGACCAAGAACACAGGTGGGAAACAGCAAACGTGAAAAGGAAAAAGATAAAACAGAAGGCAGGGATCAGTCACAAGGAATTTGGGTAGAAAGGTCAAGGATGTGTGCTTCATAATGTTCACATGTGCATTTTAAACACATCCTACTGTGCCTAAACAACACAGTATGTCTATCTGAGGCACAGTGGCATCAGAGCACAAGGGGCTGATGCAAAGGAACTGAATCATGTTCCCTGCAAACACTTCCAAAAAGCCTGCAAAGGCTCTTTGACAGGGTTCCTTCACCATCACCACATCAATCTGTGGTGAATGGGGGCTGGATGCAGCATGAAGAACAAAATAATAAAACACTTCACACAGTTGCAAGGCTTGCCACAGGTGGGACTCAAAAGTGTACTGAAAACAGTCACAACTGTTCCTAGCTGTTAGAAACCCCACTAGTCACATTTTACAGAATGGGAGACCAAAGCAGAAAGAGGTTAAGACTGGTTTTCCAAAAGAGCCTCCTGGATTTATGTAAGGGTATGTGTTTCTTTCTCGGTTTCCATTGCTGTTCTGAAGGACATGTACATGTCATGTTCATCTAGTGGGAATCAGTTCCTTCAGTACAGCAACAAAATCTATCAAGGAATAATAGTTGCATAGCACTATACATTTCAATCCTTTGAGAAGCCCATCACATGTGATTTCCATAAAATCAGACAAATAGCAAAACAAGTACTGAAATACTCAGAAGTCTTGACTCTCAGTAGCCTGCTTTAGAAACAGACTTCCCACAAGGAGAAGAATTTCTCTGTAAGCTTCAATAACTTAACTAGAAGTACCCCTACCAGCTGCCACATCATCACATTCTCTGAAAACACATCTACTTCAGAAACTCTTCCTTCCAAATTTCCATCTGCTACTCTGAATAACAATGTTCTTACAGTTCTAGACAGATCAGAGCCAGCCCTGGGCCAACAGCAGACCTGGCTGCAGCCAGGACTGCAGGCACATACCATCTGAGCTCCAGCTATTCCTCCGGCTGCTCTGCTTGATGGGAGTGGTCCCAGGGAGGTCGCAGCACGTGAAGATCGCGCTCTGCCCCGGCACCTGCACCAGCTCTATGCACTTGCCATTGAGCTGGGAGGACAAGGCACAGTGCATTGGCTTGTATGCAAAGGCAGAGCAGTATCCTGACAGGCAGGCTCGCTGGTAGAAATCCAGCACCTTCTTCCTATGTCAAAGAGGGAAAAAACAGGCAAAGTTAGCAAAAATGTGCCACATTTCTGACAATACAGAAATGCTGTAGTTCCATGTATTTGGAAAAATGTCTTCCCTAAAGAGTGGTTAGAAAGTCTGAAGAAGCCTTTCCCTACTGCTTCTGCATTCTCCAAGCTGCAGGCACTGCAGGGCAACAAGAACATATTCCAACAGGGGCAGTGGTGAATGTTTCTGTTTGCTCATCAGATTGATGGGTATGAACACAGAGCTCTTCAAATACACTTATTAATATATTCTGCTCTATATGGCTGCCAGATGACTCCAAGTAAGTTCACTGCATGACAGCAGAAGCTTAATTCATCAGATATAATTTATCTGTAGGGAGATAAACACCAAAGAGGGAAATGACAACTCTGACAACAGGATGTGTGGCAGAGATAGTTGCAGGAGAAGACTTTTCTCCTATCCCCTTTCAGAGTCTGGGTCCCAGGAGCTGTATTTAGTCAATATTCAGTCACTGAAATAAGGTAAAGTTCCTTCGCTAAGCTGAATTCACAAAGGTAACAAATTAGGCTATACATCAGATTTTAAATTTGTAACATGATCAGTATTCCAAAAAGGATAAGTGGCAGTTTTTTCACACCTGAGGACAAGCAGATTTAGAAGAACCACGTGAAAAGTCAGTGAAACTAAACATTACTGGTCTCCTGTGCCAACAGGAACAGCAATTCAGCCTGTGGGTGAAAATACAGCACACATTGTCAGATATTGCAGCGGGACTCCAAGGGCATGATGCCATGTGTGGACTGGTTCGGGCAGAATTGATCATTTTGCATTTCATGTAAGACAACACATTTTTCTTGAAAAGCAACAAAAAATTCTCTGCCACCAGCATGACCTGATTATAACTCAGTCCTACTATACAGTAGTCAGAATCAACTTACAAGAGGACAATATCCCAACAGATACAGTAAGAAGTGGCTTGCTCTTCCAGTCCAACTGAATGCTTGTTGCTATCTAATCTCTTACATGCCATGATAACAATTAATTACAAGCAGAGATGGCTCATGTTCATAACCTAATGGAAGCTCTTAAAAAGCTTAACAATCATCACAAAAAGAATTTTAACAGTGACCAGGTTCCCTCCACATTTTATCTGCAGCTCCTGAATGCCCCAAATGAGAAAGCTGCTCACCTGTCAGAGCCAGAGAGGGGGTAGATATCAGTACCATCCCAAAAGTCAGTGCAGGCCTCAAGGATGATGTCAGCTGTCCCATGAGAAAACATCTGCTCAGTGCCTGAAGTGTAGGAGAACAATGAGTCAGTATCACATACACAGCTCCCAGGAAGGGGCTATCACACCAACTGCTCCCTTATTTGTTAAAACATGAGTGTTCCCACAAAATTCTTTGATGCATTCTAGATATCCCCTTTTCCTCTGCTGAAAGTCTTCAGTCTCCATCAAGAAATTGTTCAGGATTGATGATGCACCTGCAATTGCCCTTTGTCTAATTGTGGGTTCAAACAAGGCTGTGATAAATTATGAGCCATGTAGTCCCTTCCTATTCTCCCCTTACCCTCTGTATCAATCCTGCTCCTATAAAGGTTGGATAATATCTTGCTTCTGCATCCCACAGAGCAGAAGAAGAGAAATTCCTTTGTGCCTCTTGTCATGAAAGTACAAGCAGCAGTGATGAGCCTACTGGGATCAAAGTCTGCCTTACGCTGCAAAGTGCACTCATTTTTAGGCCAGATGTGGAACTAAAGGGCTATTCTGGAATACTTTTCATTCAAGTAGCAGAAGATAATTCAACAGTGTGACCTGCCAGATCACATTTTCACCCTGAAAATGTGTAAATCAGGATGGGTCAAAAGTTCAATGCAAGAGACTCTAAAAAAGTAACTCATGCTGTCTTTAGGGAAGAACTGAAAATCAACGGATGTAACAATGTGGGTTTGACGGACACCACAGCTTGTCCTGTTTTTCTTTCTCCCCGTTTTAGTTTTTAATATAGACTCTTATTCCCTCTTGTAGTCAAGAGGTGTCAAGGTTTTTCTCAGAGGTGTGTGACATCCCTGACGCAGGTCCCAGGCACAGGACACAAGTTCAGGCATGTGGGGGGGTCTGCCCTCCACACCTCCTGCTCCCTCTCATTTCTATCAACCCATTAACATTTCCTGCATGGAGAGTCTCCCTTCCCTCCTTCAGCTGCTCTGTGACTTAGCCCCCAATGGCTTCAAAGCTGAGCTAATGAAAAAACAAACAAAAAAAAACCCCCACTGCCAAGAAAAATGAGCCCAGAGGCTTTTCGCAGGAATTGTTGCTGACTGCTAATGCTCACACTGGCTGGTGAAATCCAGAGCCAAGAATATCCCCTCAACACAAACCAGGCAGGCACCTTCAAGAACACCAGAGGATTTTCCAAAACATAGCAGCTCTCTGCTTTTGCTATAAATAGTCATCACAAGCCAAGTTTATCAGCATAACAAACCTCCAAGACGAATAAGAGCTGTGTGTGAAAGAAGGAGCCTGTCTCAGGGACACAAAGGAGCACTTATGCAGAGCTCTGGTTAATTTGATTGTATAAACACCTAATCCTTCCCACCTTGCTCCTAAGGTCAGATAGTCCTTGCTTGGAAAGAGGGAACAAGAGATGTTTATCCATGCAAAACCTATGTCCTGGACACTGAGCAGGAGTTTGCAATGACCACATGCACAGATGTACCCACGTTCATGCCTGACAGCAACTGCAATCCATTTCCCATTAATTCCCACACCACAGCCCTGCTAAGGGGAAGTGGCAGTGACTGCAGACACTACAAACTGCAAGGAGTTCACTGAGCAGTCCTTGCCAGTAAAATAAGCTCAGCTTTTTCCCTTCCCAAATCATGAATTCTCAGGCCAGGATTTCTCTGGCAAAAGGGGAGAAAATTAATGAATAGGACAGAGGGTATGACCAGCCATTCATGGCTACTGGGACTCATTGGGAAGAACCAAACTGCTCCAGCTGAGCCAATGAGACAGATCAAAAGGAAAGGAGCAGTGCAACTCCAGCAAAGGAAGACAGAGATGGTATGGAGCCGTTTTACTCAGTGGAAGACATTGGTGAGCACCTCATTTCCATGTGGTTACTACGGATGTGGGATGAACACTGCCAGATGGTGAGACACATATTTCAACAGAATAGTACAGGAACATACAGAGAAACTGCCTCCTATTTCTGCTACAGCTGTAGAATTTATGTATCTTGGTTTGACTGCAGCATGTCATGGGAGTGGGTGGATTCCAAGATTTATTCACAAATAATGTGTGGAGAGAGGTAAGTTATGATCATCTGGTCTGACTTCTGCTTAAACAGAGCCATTTGACTTCACCCACTGTTCTCTGCACAATCCAGTACTTCTGGTTCTAAAATGGCAGTATTTTAGGAAATTTCAAGGGACAAGACTATTGCGAGGTGTTCCAATGGTTAACTAAACCCAACTGGCAAAATTCCTTTTAGAATTTACTCTAGACAGCATAATCCAGGTCACACCTATTCGTCTGAGCTCCAGGCTCTAACCTAAACCGTTTAAAATTGAGGATAAGGAGTTGAAATGAGGCAACATTAAAGGTTTTTTCTCTACACTAGAAATCTCAGCATCAAAACAACTCCTACTTACGAAGGCAAGATTGCAGCAATCAGAAAAAAATGAAAAAGCTCCTCCCCAGATAAAGATAAAAATTTAAGAAGTGGGTGAGAGAAGACAGTTAACCTGGTAAAACTCTGGCTAGCACAATGATCACATTTCAGATTCAATATTGAACATATGTCAACTCTAGAGAGCCAAGTTCAGTCAATTTAAGGAATTACAAAGAGACTAAGAGCTCTGACAGCCAAGCTGTTAAATCTTTCTGAGGTGCTTTAAGACCTCAACCAGCTGTACATCCTCTCCATGCTAGCCTATTCCTATGAGAGTAGGAAGGCACAGAAAGAGTAAAGAAGTCTGCATGACTTCAGGTTTATATTCATGGTCACTGTGAGTTTGCATGGGAGTTTTGTGACTTATTAGTATGCAATATAGGAGTGTGTAATGTAATACACTAGATAACTCACAAAGATATTGGTTTATGATTTATCAGAAAGATGAACATTAACTAAAACCCAGAGTGATATTCAACCCCATGCAGTATTAGTTTCATTATCATCATGAAGTCTATTAAAAACTCAACAAACCCATACAATGTTCCACACTGCCATCTGTTCACAGAAAACAGGTCTACTATATGCTATCTAAGATATTTTTTTTAATTATTTATTATTCTGGAGTGAGTCAAGGCTGGGAAGAATTCCTCCCCTCAGAACACCACAGATGATCACTGAGGTTTGTTAATCATATCTGCACTGGCTATGGGCAGAGCAGGGACATCACCCCACAGGGACTCCAGGCTGTTCCAGCCTGACATTTTCTGGGCTCTCTGAGGAAAAGCTCCCCCTGTGCCAAGTGGATGCCCAGAGGAAAAGGCAGCCTTACTGGTAGTGGTGTCCTTCACAAACAGGTTAATCATGTGGCTCAGGGGGGGTCTCCTCTTGGTGATGGATGAAAGCTTCCCCAGGATGGTTTCCTTAACCATCTCATCACTTGGCAAGCGGTACAAAGCCAAATAGTTCTCCTGCTTGAAAAGATCTTTAGCACCTGGTGTGAAACCTGAAACATAAACACAAGGAGGAGGAAAATCAGACTCTAATCAGTGCAAAAGAAAAGTTCCTTCTCCTGCTTCTGTGCAACCCACTTTGGTTGTGCTCATTCTGACACCTCCCCAGCAACTGGTAGGTGAGCTGTGCTCACTGTTCATCTATGTAAATATGGCTCAAGACCTAGGATGAAAAACACTCAAAAGGACTAGACTAGTAATTACAGTGTTCATGCTCTTATTTACTGATGAGAGTAACTGTGACATCACAGGACACAAGTGAGCACAGAGGTGAGTTCAAGTTTCCAGTTTTTAATCCTAGTGTTACCTCTAATCTCTTACCTCCCTTATGCCTCCATTTTCCCATCTGTAAAATGAGCTGAGGTACATTGTTTAACCCCAAACTCCCTGTAAAGCTCTATTGTAAAGATAGGACAGATACCTGTTCATTAGCAGGTACTCATTCTTAGTCTCCTGATGAGACTGGTAGACTCACACCAGGAGAATATGAAGCCTAGCCAGGGCTGGCTGGCACTATCTTTGATGACATTTGTTCCTTGGATAGCACTGACAATATCAGAACTTGCCAAAAGCCACCTCTTTAATAAACACTTTTGGCAACCAAACAACAACAGAGTCAGCTCTGTATTTGCACCTCCTCAGCAAACAGGGCTGGGGAAATATTCTCATGCTCTCTAAGGATTGTCTATTGACAGCTCTGATTTCTCCATGTCTGTTCATCCAGTTCCTCCTCACCTATCAGCCTGGCAAGCTCACAGAGGCCCCAGGGCACATGCACAGGCAGCACAGCATTGTGAGTCTCCTGCAGGGCGATGTTGCAGAGGTGGTCGGAGAAGCGGCACAGCCGCTCGGTCACGCCGGCGTTGCACAGGTTGAGCAGCACGTTCAGGCCCAGAGGCTTGAGGGAATTCAGGTGCATGTGCCAGTTGGAGTCATCAAACTGGATGCAGGAGGGATTCTGCTGGTCTTGGGACAGGCTGAGCATCTCCAGGTGGTAGTCACACACAAAGTCTTCAGCCTCACAAGCCAACACCTCATTGTCCCCACCAACCTGGTCCAACAGGCAGAGAAACTGTCGTTTGTTACAATGAATACAGCTTGAGCCTAGAATCCTGCAGTGAATTCCCAGTTAAATTCCCCAACAGTGGGAACTCTGGGTTTGAGTTTGTGTTATGGCTCCAAAAAAGCCTAATTTGTGTGCCCCTCCAGTAAGTCTTACCTGAGTATGTTCCTCCTCTCCACCCTCTGTGTCCTTGCTAAAGCTCACATTGGATCCAGAGGGATGTTTGTTTCTGCTGTTTGGCTTTCGGTGGGCAGAGGCTTCAGGAGCCTTTGGAGCATCACCAGACCAGTTGTTCCTCTCTTGTTCGTTGGCCATGTGCACTGTGTCTGCCAGGGGGCCAGAGAGCAAAGCATCTCTTTCATGGGGCTGTGGGAGACCAACAGAGCCAAGGGTGGTGATTCAGCAGTTGAACACAAGGCACTGCTGATTCACCTGCTGCTTCAGGACTCCCGTACAAAAGGATCCTCGCTTGCTTCTCCATCTTTAAGGAAAGAATTATGGCACTGGATTTCTCCACAAGGCCCCTCTATAATATCACACTGTGTGTCAGTCAAACTATGATTGCAGCCAACACACTACATTATGGACTAAGGGACACTCACCTCATCTTCCATCTCAGGATGGCAGAAGGACCGTGTGGAAAGCTCATCAGTCAGGTCTTCATGGCTGTCATGAGGTGGTTCCACCTTCCCACTGAAGAACAGAACAGTCTCTGGGCTGGGGTTTGGCCAGGAAAGAATCCCCTGCTTGTCTACACAGCAGAGCACCTAGAACATCCCACAGCACCCCCAAGAAAGCAAAATCTTAGTGAAAACATCTGTGTTCATTCATAGTTGAAAATATCATGATTTTAATAACTACATGGGAGGATAGACAAGTCTCTCCTTCACCAACTTTCTCCCTTAAGAAAATGCACCTAGCAACACTCCAAGAAATCCAATAATTCTTTGCTCTAACAAGATCAATGGGTTTTTTAATACCAATTTTACTTCAGCATATTACAAAACTAGGCATGAAGACCAGGGGAAGGTAGCAACTATGCAAGCTATTTCACCAGCTAGTACTTTGCCAGGACCCAAACCAGCTGGTTCTTGCACAGGAATCAAGAGGGTAATTTGACCAGAACCAGAGCTGGAAAATACAGACATCCTGTCAGATGTCACAGAGTATATCAAACCATTGTTTTAGCCAGTAAATGTGCTTGGACATGACAAGACAGTTATAAACTCTTCTACAAAGACAGGTGCCTGAAGGGTTTCTAATTCCAGCACAGTGAACTGATTACAGTCTGTGCTCAGGAAAGGATGACATGAATGATGCAAATGAAGCGTCCTCACAGGGCTCCTCTTTCTGACAACCCAGCAATACTCACAGTGACAGATCCCAGACTGTGGAGCAGGCTGGAAGTGAAGCTCAGAGTTGGGGATTTGCCTTTTAAAACACAGAGGAAGTGGCTCCAGATACAGCGTATCATTTCCTGAGGAGGGAAGCACATGACATCAGCCAGTTAGAGACTCATTCAGTGGAAGATGAAGGGAGAGAATGAAAAAAGGGAATGACATTACCTGCTTTCACTTTCAACACAGGGATACACTGTAAGATAGATATCAGGCTCTGTGGGAACCTGTTACCTGATACAGTGCTGGTGGTCTCCAGGGAAAAGCATTTTTACCCCTTTCCACTGATCGCTGTCAGTCTGATTGCTGAATTGAGAATACACTGAAACTACCTCTTGTCTACCCAAAACCACAGAAATGAATTCTGAAGTGAGTTCATTTCAAGTGAATCAGCAGTCACCTCTTGGTGTTTTTATGCTGCAGTAAGTCAACCCCTTGGATTGTGGAGTTTGAGGCCTTTGGGTTTCCATCACCATGCTGCAAATCAGGTAAAGGATGGGGTCCCTGTGGTGAGGTGACTTGCCCAAGGTTACTCACTGAGGCAATGAGAACATCAGAAACAAAGCCAAGGTGCCCTGACTACTCCGTTCTTACAAAAGAATTGTAATGGAATGGAAAGAAGGGGATATTTTGCAAAACTAAAATGTCCAGTTACCACCCTTCATTTTGTACACAAACATGTTTCAAAGGGAGTCTAGATGGCAGCAATCAATCAAAGCACCAGAGCTGTGTGTTTTCTTCTGGCAATCCTAAAGCCAGCAAAACCAGGATTGAATTACTGTGTTATTTTACTGCTTTTTAGCTGTTATTCTGGAATACTGTGACTGCAGAGCAGTTCCCCCAAAGCTCCTCAAATCATGTTCCCTGGATCCTAATGGTTAGTACAGCAGCAAACTCAAATGCAAAATAATCCAGAGCTACCACCAAGAAAAAAAACCCTCTTATTTAAATCAGTTTCTTCTAAGCAAAAATGTTACAAAAGGAAAGAAACGGATCTCCTCAACAAGGTAGGTCAGCTAAAATCACTCCCATTTAATACCTGAAAAACATCTCAGCTAAATGAACTGGCACAGAAAGGCAACAAAATATTCAGCAAAGGAAACGTGTGTACCCACCTGCATTCCCCTGAGTGACTGGGAGCAAGGAGACAGGAATTGATTCTTATCATATCTAGGGATTTTTAATCACTCCTGGTGTCCATCTGCCTCCTTATGGAAAGGGGAATCTTAACACCAGACAGACAGAGAAGTATCTTTCCTCTACCCACCTGTTTAATCTGGATGATGCAATTTATAGAGCAGCCAGAGTAGTTCCTTCCCCAGGAAAAGGGCTCCTAAATGTTTAATTGCCCCAGCTTTGGAAGCACCAGTAATGTGCTTAAGCCTCATAAGGAGCCTATGGAGCAGGATCAGACTTGCAAAAAGCCTGAACATCCCACGGTCCCTCTGCAGTTTAGTCTGGGTGCTGACCACCATTCCCTCTGGGTTTTAGTTTTGGCTTTAACGAGGCTTTTCTGGTACAAGCAAAATACTTCCCTCCTTTCAGATACACACCATAAAAAGTTTATTTTACTTCTGGAACAGGACTTGAAAGAGGTACTGTCTCCAGGACAAAAAATGTTGATTTCAAACCATTTGCAATATTCAGAAAAGCCCAACCAGACTCAGTATTGAGGTCACCTCAAACTCTGGTCAGCACAGCAGTATTTACATGGCGAGGCAGAGCAGAAAGACATGCAACCTGCATGCACAGCAAATTAAAACAACAAATGAGTGACAATGGACAACTGACACAAGTAAAAAGGGGTCTAGCAACAAGCAGGAGATCAGAGAGGAAGGGAAAGGATAAAATGAAGTTCTGCAGTGAAGATGGAGGAAAACAATTCATAATAATAGTACCTGAGAAGATACCATCTCTGTGTAGCTGCTGAGAGTGTCCTCTGAAAACTTAGCAAGCTGCAGCAAGAGAAGAGACCAGTTACTATAATTGTGCTCAGAAATGTGCCATGAGGAACATCCTTCCTGCAGGATGTGCCTTCAGGGAGGAGAAAGCAGAAGTCCTGCTCTTGGGAATTGCTGTGCCAAGGCAGACCGATAACTCATCAAAGCAATTACGTCTTTAATGGACTCTGTTTTTATCGAGCTGTGAAGCACAGGCAAAGTGCTTGGTGTTGTACATCACAGAGGAACACAGTCATTACCTAAATGTCTACAGAGAAAATAACAGCAATTAGACCCAGAGGAGGATCTTTCTGGGTGGTTATTTTTAGTTAGAAAGAGCCAGGATAGAGTGATCTGATTTTAACTTATATGGGTCAGTTACAGGAAGGGAGCTGGAAGATGGGTTGGAAAAGCAGGTGTCTGGAACACAATGGACACAGAGGAATGAGATGATATGAATGGGATGTGGAGAGGAAATTAAAAGAAATTATAGCAGGGCACCACCATGGTGCTCTTGGAATTACACTGAGGAATTCACTAACTCAGAATTTTTGCATCCAGCACAAAGGTATTCCACACTAGATGTATTTCTGAAAAAAATTAAATTTATGTCTATTCATAACCATAAGTGAACATGGCAATTACATTTACATGTAAATAAAACTGTAGCCCAAATAATAATGCATGTATCTGGCACTTGAAAAAGGATCAGTTTAACAAAGCCGGAAAAAGCCAAGAGAAATCTGTCAGAAATCATTTAAACTGAGAACTACAAAAGATAACTAGGAACTGTTTAAGAATATTTTGTTACAATTTTAAAAAGCAACAATCCCACAGTAAAAGTAAAAGACTAGTTTTGAGTGAAAGTAAAAATAGAAGTAAGAATTAACATAGAAAATAAGGAAAAGTATACCAGTTGGTAATTAAAACCAGACTACTGCTTGTTAAAGACAGTGAAATTGCAAATTACATTGTAGGCAAGGCAGACATGTTAAATAAATATTGCTATTCCTTATTCAGTGATACAATCGTACCATATGATAACTATGAAATATTTTCCATTCCAACACCAGCTACAGAAAGTAAATATGTTTAAATTAGCAGGTCTGGACAATGACTGTAACTGCTGATTTTGCACAAGGCTTGAACTATGGATTAAGTCCCAGTTCAATGGAAGTGGTGCCAATGCCCAAAAAGGGTAGGAGAACCATCCAAGTTACCAGAGGACCCCAGATAGAGTTTGATTTCAGACAGAATAAAAGAGCAGCTAATACGGGACTCAATTAAAAGAAAAGAAGCAGAATAATAGAATCAGTGCCAAACACCACAACTATATGAGCAGGAAATCTCAAACTATTGTGATATCTTTTTTGACAAAATTACAAATTTGTCTGATAAAAGTACTGCTTTTGACATAGATCAATTTGTAATTTGACTAGATTCTAAATGCTTGACTAGTTTTCTAATGAAAATACCAAAGTAATAGGGCCCATATTAGACATATTAGAAACAGACTATCTCTAAATGGAACAGAAACAGAAATTATTTGCAATAATGTGTTACTGGCTCAAGCAGGGACAAATCTGGGTATTTTGTTATTAACCTGAGAGAAAACTAAAAACAACATATTACTGATAGAGACTGTAAAGGATACAAAGTTTAGGGCAGGGTGCAATGTAAAGAGGGCAGACCACTGTCACAGAACAATATGGATTGCTTGGGCAGTATGCAAAAACACGTACCCCAACAGGCACAAAACTAAGGCTGTGTATTTAGGTGCAAAAATGGAGGTTGGACTTACAGGATGAGGATTCTCAGAAAGCAGTAACTGCAGCTGAACAAAGCCTGGCCTTTTAAAGCAGTGGCTGAAAGATCTAATGGGATCTTATGTTGTACAAACAAGGAACACAGAGGAGGAACTCCCAATTTATTCTGCAATGTATCAAAAGCACAGCTATTACTGGAATATTATGTGGGGTTTGAGATTCATAACCCTACGGTGATCCTGAAACAGTGGAGAAATCTAAGAGGAATGCCAAGAGAAAGATTAGAGGTTTGGAAAATATGCTCATAGTGCCTCAAGGTGCTTGAACTGTTTACTTAACCAGAGATGGTAAAAAGGAATGAGTAGTTACAACAGACCAGAATTTTGATTGACATGCTCTTTGCTCTCAAATCTAGGAGACAAAAAACTGGGAATCAAACAGCTTGAACACGACAGGAAGGGGAAGAAGGTGGAGAAGCAGCCAAATTGCCACCAAGTAGGCCAAGTGATGGAGAGGAGAAGGGTCTTATCTGCTACATTTTGAACAGAGGAGAGAGAAGGAAGGAGGGAAATAGGGAGGCCAAGTGACTGCCCTGGTCAGGGGGTGAGTGACCCCCTGGCATGTCACAGCAGCTGTTCTGCAGCAGCAAGGATGGAGGATCATGTCTGAGGTGCCACAGAAAGAGCTGGCTGGACAGACAGAGTTGCCTGGACAAGAAAAATGAGAAGACAGGAAAGAAAAAAAGGAAGGTGCAAGTATGAGTGACAGGGCAAATGGGAACGTTGAGAATGATGAAGCAAGGAAGCCAAGGAGCTCTAGCTTTTCCCAGCTGAATTGCAAATTGTGAAGGGAAAGAGAGAGGTTTCAAAAGTACAAACCAAGTGATGCTGAGAATGGATAGGAAAGGTAAAGTAGTAAAAATACTTTAAGAAGAGATTCTAAACGTGCAAATGCTACTAAGGGATGTAATGTGTTCTTCCTCCCAGGACATGGGCAGCTTAGTCATGTTCAACTAGAGAGAAAAGAATAGAAAACACAGACCTGGGGCCACAGAGGCCAAGGAAGGACAAGAAGGAGAGAGAAAGAGAAACTCTGTCCAATTAACAAATCAGCAGAGAAAACAAACATGGCTCAGTGCATCTCACCAGCACTGCCACCAGGACAAAACAAGGGACACACAACAGCACATCCAACTCAGGACATCCCATCAGATCACCATATTCCACTCCCCAAACCAGCACAGCCACCAGAAACTGCCCTTACTCCCTGACCTACTCAAAGGCCATGCCTGCAAAGTCCCAGAGCCTCAGGAAAGGATTGTTCAGCCCACAGGGCATTGCAGAGGATACGATGTGTCTCATTCCTTCTCAGTGGCTACACATTGCCCAGTTACAGCCACCACAGGGCTTTTATCTCCATGTTGACCTCTTTGACAAACTGTATTTATGTGACAGAAAACACATGCCTTGAAGAGTTTTACAGAATCACCAGAGCTTCCTATCACCTTGGGATATCTGTAGAGAGGTTGAAAAAATTAAAGCATCTGTTCAAGAAGTAATATTGTACTCCAGGGAGAGGGCACAGCTGGGACAACCGAAGACCCAACAAGGTTTTATAATTATGTGGACACATCTGCTGAATTCAGTGTGCTCACATCACAGAGCCTTTTCATCTCCTGCCCTTGTCTCCGCAATGATTTCATGTGGAGAGAAACCTACCAGTGAGGTGGATGAGGCCTTGCTCATCTGGGCCAACACTCTGGCTTCTCCAAAGGCTGTAGCAAGAATCCACAGGACAGGAAAGAGCAACGGAAGGATGGGTAAGACACCATTCACCTGAAAAAAAACACCTGTGATCACCAACAAGCACAGAGACAACAAGAAGTCAGAACTTCTCACATGACATCTTTTCCATCACAGTGAGAAGATAAGGATAAAAGGCCAGGGCAAGAAGGAAGGGGACTGGAAGCAGTGCCAAACAGTGCACACCTTAGGGAGGGTTTAATGAAGGAGGCCATGAATCAGTCACACCAACTTGCAGCTGTTTTTTCTACTGAATTTGGTGTAAACACTGATGAGTTGAAAGGCAAAGGATACCATATATATAGATATAGATAAACAGATGTAGATAAACACATGCATAGCAAATGAGAGAGCAAAACATTTAAAGGTAAGTCTGTGAGGAACAGCCAGGAAGTTCTGTTGTCCTCCTCCACTGGAATGCTCCTGGATCCAGCATGCTTCCAGATCCAGGAAGCACAGGTGCTGTCACAGGATGAATTAAGTCACTGATGTAGGGAATCCATCTGGGCAGTGCTCTGGGGAGGAGGTGTAGTGAAGCCCAGAGCTCTCCTTTACCTGCAGCTGAAGAAGAGTGTACTGCCAGGAAGCAATTCCAGGAGCTTGGAAAATGAAGCGCATGGCATTGGTGATCAGGAATCCAGCCTGCAATTCAGAAATGACACTGTCACCTAACTACTGGCACTTGCAGGGAAGGTGTTTTCAGTGCCTTGTAACATCCTCAGGCCTGGAGAAAGTATGAAAAATATCTTTTTGATCTGTTGCTGCAGTTCCTCCCTCCACTCTCACAGTTGCGTGGCTCAGCATCTCTGAACTGCTCAAGGTACACACAGTCAGCTGCATGAGTGAGCCTGGCCACAGCTTCCTGTTGATGGCTGCACATTCTTCACATTTATTGACAAAACATGGCTATTCTCAAGGACAAAGGCTTGGAATGAGACCTACCAGCACAATAGGGACAGCGTATTTCAGCATCACTGACTGTACAGTGAACCTCTCATTATCCAGGGCTGTCACAGGCCGTGACAGAGCCATTTCCAGGCACCACCTAAAAAACACAAAACAGCTTGAAATTTCAGCAACCAAGACCCTAACCCTTCACTTTCCTTGGATATAAAGCTCCTGACAGACCTGATTAGAACACTGTGCTCAGCCTATGCTATGAAGGAGGGCTGTCAAAAAGAAGCCAACATCTACAATAAGAGTGTGGCACGTGCCACTTTAAATTGGCACTTGCCACACAATAAGAGTGTGGCACTTGCCACTTTAAATTTGCGGTGTTGCCAAGCAAACTCCTCACCTGCTTAGCAGGAAGGCAGCAACAAGGACACAGACAGCTGGGTAGGCACTGTGCCCTGCATTTAACCCACCTGACATTATCAATTATTGGAGTCTTCAACACACGGAAGAGACGATAGAGCTGAGGATTCTGGGGTCCCTTCTTCACTTCTCCCCTTGGGGAGGGCGGGGGTGAGAAGGGTGGAAATAGATCTCCAGGCTCCAGAACTATGTGCTCATCATCCTAGAAGAAAGGTCAGAGAGCCCAAAGGCTTGTGTTTAAGCACATCTGGTTATTTCATAAGAACTGGCATTTGGAGTGAAAGTTAAAATTAAAACCACCAAAGGTAAATTTCAAGCTTTACATTTTTTCCAACCTTCTTCAAGCAGTAAAATCTTTGTATAGATCTTGTAAGTGAGTAGTTAATTTGCTTCTACACCAGGTATTTTATATTACCTTCTTTTAGAATAAATCAGTAGTAAGGAGAAGGTCAAAGCAGACAAACTTTATTTCTGGACATAAAAAGCAGGATAAAGGACAAGGTTTGTATGTCATATTATCCTACTGGATAGATTCACTCCACTTATATTTAGCAGCACATTACATTTTCCCCTTGACCTAAGAGAGGAGGAAATATGGTGCTTTTGTATAATATTAGTGTCTCCTGTCCAGTCGGTTTGGGAGTTCATGGAGAAGATGCAGCCTGACTAACTGTGCACCATCCTTGACTGAACTGGAATTTCAAGCTATTTTCAAGGTCGGAAGAAACCAAACACTCTAATAATCTGTACTCTGGGAATTAGAGTATTAGCAAGAAAACCCTGGGAAATATATTGTTACAGGCCAGGGAAATTAGACAAGCAAATTACCTTAATCCCTCTCAGAGAAGCAAATGACTCCTGGCCTGGCCTCAAAGCCACAACATCTCCTTCTACCAAGAGGCTCACAGGCAGGTTGACAAGATGCCCATCCCTGTAGGCCCAGTGAAGAGACCAGGATGGGGCATAAGGCATGTGAAGGTCAGGGTACATGGAGTCTGGCCATTTCACCTCTTTGCCAAGTGTATCTGAAAGCACAAAGTGCAAAAGAATGAAGTGGTAGCAATTCTGGATTTACATCCGGTAGTGGTTCTAAGCCCCCAATGCTAAGCTCAGCCCGTTCCCATGATCTTTTATCGTCTCTCTCGTCCTCCTGATGGCTTTTCCCTTCTCTCTCCACTAAGTATTAACAACTAAACAGCCATTTAAAAGCCTGTACAACAGAAAAGCTAAAGGCTGTCCTTAAAACTGCCCCACTGAAATGAACTGCCCCCTCAGGTCCCAAAGCCCCCGCGGAGACGACGCTCATGCACAGCAATTTATTTCCTTCTGCTCCGTGTTGTGGTACAACCCCACGTATTCTGCCCTCCTCATCTGCTGCAAGGCAGATATTTTTATAAGGATATGAGGATTTGAATCACTCCAAAGCATAGCCATAACAGACACCCACCTGCTAATTCACAGCTTGGAAGCACATGGCCACATGACAGCTCAAAATAACTATTTTACAGGACAGGCATGAGGAGAACACACTTCCCACAGCCTGTTTCTGTGCAACACGGGGGAAGGTTAGCAAGCTTAATTAGGAATGCATGTGACCAGCTTTGGGGAAAGATTCAATGGGAGGAAAACACAAGTGCAAATGGGACAGATGAAGGAGACCTCACCGTTTATCTTATCAACGATGGTCTGAAGCCTCCTCTCCACCTCTCTGCACTTCAGCCTCTCTTGACGCCCAATCATGAGGAGATCCAAGAGGAGCAGGAGGAAGAGTGCCAGGGCATTGACTATCTCAGCACCTTGGCTTCACACAGCAAAACAGGAGGAAGCAGAATGCAGATGAGGTTTGAGTAAACGAACAGAATACACTGCCAGACACCCACAGAGATAAACATACAACTGCCTAGTTGTTTATTCCCACATCTCACAGATTTATGGCTCAAAAAGAAACCCATGATCACACTTCTTTAGGATAAAGACACCAGAGAGGTCTGAAAGGACTCATCTCAATTAAAAAATACTTTACAAATATGGTCAATGCATGTATAGCACACTAACTTCTCCACGAACCACTAATTTCTCCAGTTTCAAAATATTTCCTAACTATGATAATGCCTTAGGAGTCTTAAAGATCTAGGAATGATGTAGAAAAAAAACCTCTCAGTCTCTCCATAGGACACTCTCTGGGTCTATCAGAAGTAGAATTAAGTTGGCTGAAGTTCTGCAAAAAGGGATTGATAGGAAATTACCAGTGTGAGTATGCTGATATCTAGATATCTAGACAGAATGAGGGTCAACACTTATGTCAATCACAGACAGTACTAAGATGATACAAAACCATCACCTTGCTTCAGTTAAGCAGCACAGGAAGCTTTCTCACCTCCCCTGTGGCTGGCTCCCATAGCAGCACAGCAGCAACAGCACTGCCAGCAGCATCAGAGATGCACCAGGCCAGTGGAAGCAGGAGCAGCGGTTACCATGGTACAGGAAACTGCTCCTCCACACCTCCTGCAAAGGGAGAGCAGCAGACAGTCAGCACTCATGGAATACAGAGCCAGATGTTTCAAAAAGCAGAGTGAGAAAGGGTGAAGACAGCAGCTGGTGCTCCAGGGAGAAGAGAACTTTGCAAAACCCCTGAACATGACACAGAGCATCCCAGATCCATTGTGTGAATCCTTCAGCACCAGTGGATATTCAGCTGGTGAGTCTGGGTGAAAGCTCTCTGCTTTTCTCTTGATTGGAAGAATGAAAAGGCTTCTGTGCCAGGCTGTCCCATTGTGCCTGACCAACCAAGGAACACTTTTGAGCACTGTGCATAAACACTGGCACTTTGTATTCAACACACATCCCAGGCAAACATGGTGGACAAGGGGAGAATGTTGAGCTTCACAGCTCTTTATCTCCACCTGAGATGGACCCTCTAAGCTCACTACCCTTGGTGGCTCTTGAAGTCCTGAGACCCTTCACAGGGCAAGAGGCATGTTCCCACAGAGCTTTGGCATCCAGGAGAGAAGTGCTCACAGAAACTCACCCTTAGGTAGGTTCCTTGCTTTGTTCCCAAGGACTTTAGCAGTTCTACACCCTGGACACTCTGGGGGGGAATGCAGTCAACTTCTGTTTAGCCCTCATCTTTACTTTGAGAAGGGGAGACCAAGTGCCCAACTTGTGCTGTTTGGTGCCTCACCTTCCATGAAGTCCCTTTTTTCCGTTCCTTCTGATGCCCTTCCAGCAGTGCTGACAATTGATCTCTCAGGATTGTGAGGGCTTTCTTTGTGGTAAGGCCCAAACTTGAGGTCATCTCATCCTGAGGTGACAGAAAGATAAACTGGTGAGTGCTTCCCTATTTTCCTTTTAGGCTTTTTCCTGGTGCCTGACAGAGCATGTGACCGTGAATGCCCTGCACTCATCATTACCAGCCCGATCCTCCATTTTCCTGAAATCATCTTTTCTCCTGTGAACTTTAGACTGCTGGCTGGAATTAGAGCACTTAGACAGTATCAAGTAAACCAACCA
Source organism: Dicaeum eximium (assembly GCA_013396995.1). Classification (NCBI taxonomy): domain Eukaryota; kingdom Metazoa; phylum Chordata; class Aves; order Passeriformes; family Dicaeidae; genus Dicaeum; species Dicaeum eximium. The sequence continues at coordinate 136,191 of VWZP01008978.1, read as the reverse complement.
GTCCTGACTGTGCTGATAAATACTTTATCAAAGCACAATACCAAGTCATTTCTGTGAAACAAGATCTAATCAGCAGAGGCTGAGGACAATACAAACAGAGGTTATGCAGACTTGAACTGGTATCAACTTGTAGAGACAGAACACAGTTATGGTAGAATTTTAATGATACAGAATGAATTTTGCTAACAATAGTACAAACTAAGTAGTAGAATATCTGCAATTCAAAACAAGAACGGTGCAATTTCCACAACTGCTTGCTACCGATTTTTGTTTGAGTCCTGCCTCTGTGGCTACTTTGATGCAGCAGCTCACAGATTTAAATGCTAGGCCATAGATCAGTTCAAGACCAGACATGACCCTGCCATCAACTCCTCCTTTTACAAGAGCAAACACTGGAGTTTAAGTGCTGAACTGCAAGGGAGACATTTGGACTCGCAGGAAGCACAGAGTTCACAGCACTGCTCCCTCAGTAGGCAGCAGTCCCAAAGGACACATCCCAGGAGTGTACCATATGGAAAACGCTGCCATAAGATGCTGGTAACAACACAGTGGGGTAAATACTTGCATTTCTGGGCCAGGAGCATGAGCACTTTCCTTTCTTTCAAATCACAGACTGCAGTGAGGTACTGTGGTCACCAGATCACTGACAGCAAATCAGTGCTGAGAAGAACAGGCAGGTGTCCGTGAGAGGGCTACAGCTGGGAACTGCTAAATAAAAGTTCTCATGGGCATTTCATGTTTTAATACAAACACATTGAGCATGTACAGCACAGAGGATATCCTGCATGTTGGAAATGTTCACGTGTGTCATACCGTGCCCAGAGTACAGAACTACTGAACACAAGCAGGCAGGAAGTTTGTCCCTCCTGTCCCCACCAGTGTGACACAGCCCAGAGCTCAGGCAGGAGCTGCAGCTCTTCCTGCTCTAATAGCTCTTCCCAGCCCTGCCAAACCCAATGTGGTCTCAAAGTGCAGAAGTTCTGCTCCTCAGGAGCTGCTTGTGCACACCCAGCTCTGCAAGTGCAGCTTGGCTCTAATCTGCTCTTCCTGTTCCTTAACTGGATGGTTTCATGATGAACATTTACTGGAAACTAACCTGGGACTTCAGACTCATTTGCATTGATGGTCCAATCCAAAACTGTAACAGTGTTGAGGAATAGAACATAAATTCTCTTTCAAATACCATCTACCACACACATACACTCTCCCTACCCATCAGGCAACCTGAAACAGCAAATTCTGTCAAGGCAGAATCGAGCAATGCTGCTTCAGCTGCACTTTCACAGAACTAAAAATAATCCTGCTGCAGTTTTCATTCTCTGTGTCAGTTTTAGGAATAGAGGAAGCAGTTCTGTGCTGTTCTTGGAAGCAGCCCAGGTAACATCAGCACAGAACTAAACATAGGAGTGTCTCAAAGACTCCCAGAGAAGAAGATGGCAGTGGAGCTGGCATCAGCCGTGCTGCTGCACCACAGAGTGCTGCAAACAGGTGTGTCTGAGAACAACACTGAGCAAGGGACAATCAGGCTTCTCTCTCTTGTCTGACTGCTGCCTGTCCAGGGCAGAGCAAGGCACTCACAGAAGTTTAAATCCTCTCCAACATGGGGAAAGCAGACAGATAAATAAAGCACACAGAATGAAAGGCAGCAAAAATAATAGGGACTTGAACTGAAAAGCAAAGTCTGCTTAGACACCAAGCTGGTTCCAATGGACTCACCAAGAGCTACAGAAGAAATGAGGGGAAAGCTGCACTTAATGCCAACATCTACTACAGTCACACAGTGCCTGGAAAGAGAAACTGGCACTGCACAGCAGACAGCAAGCACAAAAAGGCAGCAAATCCAGAGGTAATCAAAAAAGGTTCCTGAAACACTTGCACACCTGCTCCAGACTTTACACAGGAGTTACCAGTTTGGCATAGTGTCAGTCAAGATAAGGGCCACAAAGGACCGTGGCTGTAGCAGGTGACAAAGGACAAGTGCAGTGTGGCAGGGCTAGGGAAGAGGAAGGGCAGGAAGGTCAGGGATTGTTAAACACCCATCCTGACACTTAGAACATGGAGTATTTGGCAAAAGAGGCAGAGCCAGGATGGTAAAAAACCACTGTAATACTGGGAGTGAGGGTAGCTGGGGGCACTCAGGTAACCTGCTGTGGGTGAGCATCAAGGGAAGGACCCTGGGACCCAAATGAAAGGGACAGGGAAGAAGAGCCACCATGAGCTCCCGGCAAGAGGCAGCTCCAGGTTTTCGCAACAAAAGCTGCCCTGCTAAGTCATCAACTGCTAATGAGGCATTTTTCAAATGCCCTTAAGTAAACCTTTGGCAAACCCAGGCGCTCTGAAGCTGTCCCAGAGGGATCTTTAGAGCCTTTCATCAGCTGCAAGTGCTCTTCTTGCCACAAACCAGGAAGTGAGCACCCCAGGGTGAAGAAGCCGTTCACAGGAGGTGTCAGCTCATTAATAAAAAACCTCAACATTCACATCTTTGCTTTGGAAAGTTACACTCAAAGAGAAAGCTGCTAATTTCCTGGTCCAAACAGAAACAGCAAGACACCTTCCCACCCAGCTGTCTTAGCATAGCGTTTCCTCTGAAGAACAACAAAGAAAGAGCAGACAGTAAATTCCAGGTTACAGTGAAAGCAAACCCCTGATGGGTATCAGGAGGCATTTTAAAAGGCTATACTTCCCTTTTGCCTGTGCCTAAAGGCAAAAAGTCCTAAGGACAAAATGAGCAGTTGCCTCCTCCTTTTTCCTGGAGAGCACAGGAACCTCTAAGTGCACTTAAGGCTCCTCTGGAGCTGACCCCTGCCCTGGCCATCCCAGCCTCAGTGTGAGAGGCATGGCTGGAGCCAGGTAAAAAGGGGATGATTGCATCCTTCTGCTTTGGGATGATACCAGGGCTCTCAAGAGTTGTGATCTATGGGATGGATGTTAGGGGAAAAGCAGTGCAGGACATTTCCTTTGTGCATGTGATTTTATTTTCTAGAGGCAATGAATGTGCTGAGGTGTGGACTGGATGGGAACATGAAAAGATGTGTGAATTTCTCCACTTGTAAATATTCTACATGTTAAATTACTGCTTAGTTTGCCTGAGAACATTAGGAAAAGGGAACCTGAGATAGATATTGCAAATGACTCGGGTTAGGAGTTGGTTTGGCTCTTCAGGAAGGAAACAAGAAGCAGCTCAGAGGCAGGAGATGAGGAGTCTCAGAATCTATAGACTTTTCTTCGCCTCGCCCTTCAGTTGACCCTCCACAGTTTGACAGGGGTAAATAAGTTGTCAAATACCCAGGAGCTTGTTTAAATCCATAGCCTTGCCTGGCTCATGGCAAATAGGTTCTCCTTGCCTTCCTCAGGGGTTGCAGGAGCATTTTCAGGCTGATAGGTAGGAAAAGTGTGGTTATTTTCTGATTTTTCCTCCCACAACGTGAAGTTGTTCCCGAGCAACACCACCTACCCATGTCTGCTTCCTGCAGCCCACCTTCATCCTCACACAAATTCACCACTGAGCTCTCTTCCTAAAATTCTGATCTTGTTCTTTTACACACAGAACCATTTAAAATTACCTTGAAAGTTTATCAGCCATCTCACACTCTCTGCTACCTGATTAAAGACAGAGGTCTTGCAGCTTCCTTCCAGAGGAACAAAGAAGTAGAGCCCAGAATGTGTACAGAGAAATGGACACAAAATATTCATATATTTAAGTCCTCTTATATTTTCTCACAGTCATTACACATCCATAGTAGCATATTTATTTGTTGTACAAGTAAATGTTGATATAATATGTGCCAAATATTTTTTTAAATAATACAGGAACACAAATATATTGCTTGCTTTCCAGAGCTAAGTGGGTTGAATCATCCTCCATTCTCTGTGGATTCAGTCCCTTGCAGAAAAAAGGATTCTCACCAATACTGCTGTATACTTGAGTGTAACTGCCCTTACAAAGACTGTTTAAGCAAATAAGTGAACAGAATACAAAATATTTGCTACAAGTTTCAATTCTCACAGACTTGCAGATCCACCCCTCTGATTCAGAGTGGTGGAAAACCCCTGCAAGGCAGTTGTCAGACTGTTCCCTCTTTCCAGGCTGCACTCACTAGGCTCCTTTTGTAACACCTCAACTCAATTGCTTTTCAGATCTGAACAGTTGGAGGTGGGAAACTGGGCAGCAGAATGTTCTTATTTTTCCTGACAGCTATTTTGCATTCCTTAGCAGAAAAAGAAGGCAGTTTGTAATTTAACAATGACACTTTGCAGGTGATTAATCTACTTCAGGAATTACATCTCCTGAAATGTAAGCATTATTCACAGATTCAAAAACACACAGTAAGGAGTAACTCCACCAAATATATTTGCATTTATTACTGAAAGTCAGATTCTTGTTTAGGGTAAGTCACAATATGGCACAAAGTAGGGTTTTGGGTCTGATCAGAGAGGATGACAGACATCAAATACATGACAACACACAATTTCTTGGGGTAGCATTTCATACAGCAGCCTAGTGTTAGAGAGGGATTTATTCTTGTCCTAAAGCAAATCACCCATCAGGATGCTACAGCTCCTGTACACCTGCAGCTGCTGACTTAGTGCTCAGACTGCCTGAAATGGCTCATCCCTGCCACAGAGTGACACAGATGGAACCAGCAGGGCCAATCCATCAGTCAGGCTGGGCAGAAACTTCCCTTTATTACCACATCCTTGCTCCCAGTCTTGCTTTCTGTCTTTCTTGGTGCTCTCCTGGCTACTTTTTCTAAGAGATCAGACTCCCTGAGTCCATGCAAGAACGTTTCTCTAGTGACCCAGGCTGCATCAATCATCCCCCCTGACACATTCCTGTTCCATGGGATGAACTTTTGATTAAGACTCTGGACTGTCAGGACAGCTGGATTCTCTAATTCCTACTGCCACTGGTTTCTGCATGACAGTGGGAAAATCAGATACTCCTCTGTGCCTTAGTTTCTCATTCTGTGATGGGGCTATGAACTCATCACCAACTGTTGTAATTGTTTTACAAGATTATAACATTCACCAGCCCACCTGAACGCTACTGCAAAGCTCAGGAAAAAGAAATGTGTGTCGATATCTGCACAATTCAGGCAGCTCCACCAAGCAGACCATGGCTCTGTGAGAACCACTGCCTTTAAACCTGGACATGCTGGGAAAAGCACCAGAAGGCATGAGGAACACAGCTATTAAACTTGGTTTGAATGCACCTGATGTGAGCTTGGCAGCCTCAGCTTAGCTGTTGGTGGTCTCAAATCAAGTGAAACAAAGCAGAGTGTTCAGCACAGCAGTGCCCAAGTTAATGGAGAGAGCAATAGGCAGCAACTGTCTCCTTCCTGCCCCATGCAGCCCAGGATGAAAGGCAGCCCAGACCTCCCACTGCCCCTGGACAAAAGAACCCCCCAGCTGGGTAACTGGGTGCCTGCAGGGGTTCCAGTGAGGATGCTTTAGGGCTCGCTAACAGGGCCTGCAGGTTCCCCCTGCAAAAATACAGAGCTGCAGGAGCACAGAGCTCTGAGATGCGGCCAAAGCAGCGCTTGCCAGCCTGAATCACTGCTGCACTTTGCTGTGCACAGGGTCCATTTTAATCCATGCAACAACATCCACATTTTATGCTCTCCATAAAGCACAGAGTAAAGATGCCAACAGGCACATTCAACCTTTCTACACAGGTAATACAAAGCCCAGCACTTTGCTTCTCCCCAGCAGTAGCCCAGCAGCAGAGAAAGAGGCAGCTGTTCCCCAGGAAACAGCCCAATCTGGAATTGTACATTCCTCAGTCTGTCCCTTCAGTCCTGTTTGGAGCAACAAATCCCCAGCCATAGTTACCTGTCCCACTAGGCTGCTGGCAGGAAGAGACAGGGTTTATGCAGCACTTTGAAGCACTACACAATTATTAAGCTTTAATTACTGTAATTTAGCCATTTGCATGACTCCTCCAAGTTCAGAGAGCAGTTAGGGGTCTGTATTTATCCTGGCTTCAACACACAGCCGTGCTTTATGCCAGTGCAGAGCTCCCTCCAGGGAATGNCCCCCCCCAGAGGCCAGCAATGCTCAGAAATCCACAGAACTTCAGTACATCTTTCATCCCCTTGATAGTTTCCTTCCCATCCCCACTTCTTCAGCTGAAGACTTTGGGGACCAAAACGATCATCCAGCCTGGCAGGTACCCTGCCGGACAGATCCCACAGGGTTAAGAAAGTTCAGCAATTACAGATGAAAGCCTGTAGAAGCAACAGACAAATTTAAGCCATGAGGCAGAGGGGCAGCAAAGCAGGAGTCAGCAGCTAAAATCCTGTGTGGATCTCCCTATTGGTCCTGGGGTTAAAACTGCAGTTTAAAACAGTTTCTTTTCCCTGCCACCGCCAAAAACAAGCTATTCCCTAGCTAAAATCATCACTCTCTGTTTCGTGTCCTGCCATAACCTCCTTCCCCCAAAACCTCAAAGCTCTTCATGCCCCATCACATCAGGCAGGATGCAGACTGGGGAAGGAGACAGGGAAAGCCATTTTGAAATTAAATGTTAAGGGAGAGGAACTTACTTTGTAACATTTGCCTTGGTGGGGGATCCAGAGATCAGCCTGTTTGAAGAGCATCTGGGCTAAATTCCTGCACCACTTCCCAGCAACTTGCACTGCTGCTGCTCTCCAAAAATGAGAGAGCAAAGAGGGCGAGGGAGGAAGACTGTGCAGAGCCCAGCGCCGCAGAGAATGAGACAGAAGCAGCAGAGTGAAGCACCAGTCTGCTGATTAATTCAGCCTGTTCCAGTCACGCTGCAGATCCAGCAAGGAGGTGGCGGATGAGGGTGGGGGATAAGGGAGGATGAGGGATGGAAATAGGGGAAGAAAAAAGCAGAGAGGAAAGAAAGTTTGCCCAGGATAGCACCAGATGTCTGTGAGAATGGTTCATTCATCAGATGGAGCTGACACAGTGAGGATCTCTGGGCTCACTGCCTGCAGAGCTGCATATGCATGCACAGGAAGGGAGGATGCTGACAGACAGGGGTCTGTGCAAAAGCAGATGGCAAATTAGGTAGGGCAAAGTGCTATAAAACATACCACAGGAAGGAACACCTGAGTAGGCATGGAAAAAGACTAAATTGAGACCAAGAGACCCTGGAATACTAACTGTCCCACAGATGACTCCACAGCTTTGGATTCAAGCTCAATTAAAAAATATAAGTATTTGCTATTTAAACAAGTTGAGGTGGTTACAGGTCCCATCTGAAGTGTTCCCTCCCTCTTCTCTTGTTGATAAAGAATGCAGCAAAAGCCCCTCTCAGCATTCCATATTCATCCTGAGCCACACAATCTCAACTAAAAGGTGCACATAAATTCACCATAGCCATGCCTGGGGCTCCACAATTACCTGGGCATGGCACACAGGAGGCAAAGGATAAGTGTAGACAGGGAAGGGCTGGGTGGAAAAACAAGGGGATAGAAAGGTGAAGAAGGAATGAGCCTTCTCTCTCATTCTTATCTTTTGCAGGTATGTTTCCTTCCCTGTTGGGAGGGATGCACCTTTATAAGTGAGTTTTTATTTAGCTCCTACTTCAGTGCTGCCCTAATTCTGTCTGGGGCTTCCTAGTTCTGCAGAGTAACCACTAAAACAACTGTTTTCATTCCACACAGAAAGGGGTAGAGAACTGGCCCAGCCAAGCACCACCTCAATAGCTTGCCAAGGATTACATCTGGCTGGTACCAGACAGGACAGGCACAGCCAAGGCTTCCAGTCTCAGCATATTGTGCAGCTCTGAAGACCATGTACAGGTGTCAGGACTCACCTACGCTGCCTGGACAAGCTCTTCACTTCCTTTTCTTTCCTTTTCTGAGGTTCAAATGCCTCATTAGGCACAGCTCATATTCTGTGTTCTAAGCCAGAAGGGCAGAGATTAAGTGGCCTCAATATTCACAATAAACCCAACACAGGGTTTGGTTATCACCTGTGTGTTGGCACTGACTTACACATTACTGTGTAATCTCACAAAGCTCCTAGAGCCAAAGCTGAAGGGAAGCAGACACTTTGTATTTATTTAATGTAAATTGAGGAGAAAGCAAAAGAGAGAAAGAGGCAAAACATCCTTTATCCTTCTGCAGGGCATTCTGTTTCCTAGACAACAATTTTATACTGCAGAAAACAAGAAAACGTTCTAATGGCACAATGTTTCTTTCCTGCCTGCTAAGGAACTACTCACCTACTCCTTTCAACACAAAGGAAAAAGGAGGGAAAAAAGATCAACAACAAGACTGGGTAAGAGTGGATAAACCCTCACAGAACACACTTGTAAGACCCCTTCTTTCTTACAGTGCTTGCTGATCTGTTTCCCATGGCTTTGTGCCTTTTGGAGACTCAAATGAAAGTGAATAAAACAAGTTGCTTGTGCAATACCAGAACAATCCTTGTGCTTCGTGCAGTTAGAGGTCCCAGCCTCAAAACTCCAGCTTTGGTCATGGACACAAATGGAACTGGATCAAATTACTTCTTGTTTACCCCACTGCTGAGAGACCTTGCTCTAAAGTGTTTTGTGTAGGCAGTAATCTGTACTATCTAGCTTCCTCCTGATATCAACTGGTATCAGAAACTGCATCTGGATATGCATTTGTGCATTAAATAATATAATGAAAGAGCAGAAGACAAAAACTTGAGATCTGAAGATAAAACTGGGACTTGAAATAGAAGGCTGAGTATAAAGGCAGGGACTGACCTATACAAAATCTGCAGCATAACTGAGAGATGCCTGTGGAAAAAGGATCAGTTTGTGAAAAAGCCCTTGGAAGAAGAGCTGAGCTTTTAGAGAACAGCAGGGAATAAACACAGAGACATAGTCACTGGCAGGATGAGAAGTGGCAAAGGACTCAGGCTACTTTTCAGTCCAAAGGTAGGACTGTAGCTCTTTTAAGGCAACCTGGAACAAGGACCAACAGTGCTGGAGCTGGAGCAATGTGGAGCACAGCACAGGCTCCCTGAACACGTTTCCAGGCTCTGGCCAGGAGGCACAGTGCTGTATCCAGGCTGCAGCAATTACACTGGGACAATACAGCTCAGTTGTTATGGGTAACTGTGGAATGAATTATGTCAGTAATTTTTATTAGTTGTGTGGCTGCAAATCCAGCCTCTGTCTAATGCAACACAAACTCAGGAGCCTCCCACTGTCCTGTGACAATCAGTGCTGCTCTCTCAGTATGTGCTGAGTGGTCTTGGAGCAGAGATTCTGGCACCTTTCACAAGGATTAAATTCACTTCAGAAATACACAGAAAATTAAAAAGTCAGAGGAGGAAGAGGAGAAAGAACAAGGTATCAGCACATTTAATTTAAGAAGAATACTCTCTGCCTTTCTCTGTGGTGTCTGGCATCTGGCAAAAACTGGAAGGCAGCCTGCATTATGTGACAAGCTCTGATCCTCAGCCACTCCTGACAAGGGAACTTATTAGCCAGCTGGAGCCAGAGGACGAGTCTCTCATCTGAGTGACAGACATCTGTGCTGCAGCAGTGCTCTGAGCATATCTCCTGCTCCAGGAGTGCTAACTCTCCATCACACAGGTATATTGAAGAGATTGCTTTCAACCAGATTTGGGACTGATGTTTTCACATGGGTTCATTTTATTTTTAGCATTTTAAAATAAACCTAGCACATCCAACTTACTGCTGAGGTTACAAAGCAGGTTAATTTGTTCCCTCATCAGTGTATATGTGTCCAAGTTCTTCACTTGGGAAGGAAGACAGATCCACCTTAGATGGGGTGGATCTGCAGTATTAAAAAAAAAAAGGAGCGAACTCCTTAGCACCAAATAATAATTACAGAAGGGACCTTAAATATCATTTAGTTCCAGGCCCCCTGCTTGGGGTTGCTAACAAGTATAAAATCATGGTCTTTCCTCAGAATCCAAACAAAAGAAATTGTAAAATGCAGCTTTATATATCTGTGAGGTTTTTTAACTCCTATTTAAAAGATTGTGGTGATCGCTTACCTTCAGTTTTAATATCCATTCAGAAAGGAGGGAGAAAAAATTTCAAGAAGTCAGGAGAGGAGGTTAGGACTTGAGAACACCATGATTCCCCCTATAACCTCCTTGTCAGGACACTTTCCTAATAGGCCTTTTACAATACTGTTACAATACTGCCCATGCTGCTGCCTGTCCAGCAATTTGATATGATCTTCCTGCACTGTACAGTGGAGAATGTCATAAAGGTGAGCCAAAGATAGTGACTGACAGTGAAAGTGTCCCTGCTATGCCCTGCTCTCTTTGGTGCTCTCAGATCCTACACAGAACACACCCCTCCACACAGTGGTAATTGCATAATCTCTTAAAATTATCAATATCAGATTAGCCTATGATGTCACTAACAAGAGAACAAGTAGATAATTGTCCTCATTGGAACATTAACTCTATGGTAATAAAGCAATTTGATATAAAACAACATGTCCTCTGAGCACTCCAGAACCAAGAGGTTGGGGCAGGAGTGAACCCCAGGCCTTCCTGGTCTAGCACAGCTCAGAGCAGAAACCCAGCAAAGAAACAGTTGAGTAGGCAAATGCCACAGCTGATGTGAAAAACTGACCTTTAGAAGTTACTTACACTGCTGTAGTATATTTTCATCTAGGTGAGTCCCTAACAGGTACTTTGCACTAACAAAGGAAACCATTTTCCGCTGCTGCAAACAAAACAGCAAGGAAGGGATGAATGGAGAAAACAGAGATAGCCAACAGAAAAAGCTCATGGTGTGGTGGGGAAAGGGACACCAGAGAGAAAAGCCAAGTGTGTTCTCTCACCAGAGCTGGCTGAGACCCCAGGTTACCACCAGCAAAACTGGACTCAGATGATTTCATTGCCATGGTTTACTTAAAAAATCTTTCAGTGAATTCAGCCTTTCAAGTAAAGCCGAGTTTAGTGTCCATGGGAATAGAGCCCCAGCTTAGAGCTCAAAAGAGAGACACTGCAGGGTGTGACAGAGGACACCCCACCTGTGCTGTTCCACTGTGGTGCCTCAGTCTCACCCTGCAAAGGATTTCCCTGCTGACACAGGGATGTGAAGGTGACAGAACTCTCGACTTCGATACTAACCATGGATTATACCACTACATAATAATGCCACCTTGTGAATCTTGACTCAAAATAATAAAGATTTAAAAGGACTCAACACTAAGTTGGGTGTGACTGTTATCAGCAAACCTACCTGACACTTCTCCTTGAGGTCCATGGCTCTGCAGTTCTGTAAGCATGTCCAGCAAAAGGGGACTGCTCCTCAGGGGAGAATGTCTCCTAGGTAGAGAAGAGCTTGGCTACATTTACCACGTCACCATCTGTAGAAACAGAAAGGGAAGCAATCAAGTCTCCCACATTGCTTCCTTTAGGATAAGAAAGTGATGAAATTCACAAAATTCAAATTACAGGATTGGTCTTTAAAAGAAGAAGAACAAGGGAGATGAAAGTCCTCCTAATAGTGCATCAACCCACCCCAACTCAGAAGTTAAGCTGGCTTAACTCTCCCCAAAATCTGACATCCATGGATGAATTAAATTCCCTGAAGTACAGAGTAAGAGTATGACTGTAGTCCTGACAGGCTTTTGAGCAAGCCTCCAAAAAAAGGCTGACAAAGTCTGGATTCCACCAGATGTTGGAATAAGCTGTCACCCACGGCTATTTGTCTTGTTACTCTTATCTACCAGGAGCTTTGTCCTGCTAATCTCTAATGGAGCCAGCAATAATGATTCTTCCATTTGCTGAACATCACATCCAGCCTTTGACAAAGCTGTGCTGCTGGGCTAAGCATGGATCTGATCACCAGTAAGTAGGCCAGAACTCCTAAAAAACATTGCCAGATGACCATGGATGTCGGCCTTTTCTCTTTTCACCAAAAGTGTGACTCTAACAGAATTGAGGTAGGAAGCAGCTCTGGAAGTCACATCCTTCTTCTAGCTCACCCTCCTCTACTTCCCATGGCACAAACTTGCTCTCCTTCCACAAAATGTCTTTTCTGGTGTGTATTGGTCCAGAGGACTCTCTTACATATAAACACAACATGATGCTATAAGATTATGCTATAATTGTCTTGGGAAAGTCTTTCTGTTGGTTAATAATTAATAAAATTCTTGGTTCTATTTTTTAATATCACACAGAAGCTCAGGGCTTGGACATATCCTTCTCCTAAATCCAAATAAACAAGGAAGCAGCTAGATATGCAAATCAACCCAAACCACCCACACACCTCCTGCATACACTGGGACTGGCCTTTGCCAGCTGAGATTTACTACCCTGGTTTATCCAATACTGCCTCCTTCAAAGAAGGATTCTGGAGATCCTTGTGGCAGTCACCTACAGCACGGCTCTGATAATGCTGCATAACTTCAAGGAAAACAAAAGGCATCCAAAAGCTTACTCAGAAAGCCACTCTGTCCCTCTGTGCAGTTAGATTCAGTATTTCCTCTTCTGCAGGCAATCCTGCACCTGCATTCTGGGGGGAAAGGAGCAGGAATTCAATATTCAGAGCGCTGGTTATTGAAGACCTGCTTCCAGAATCCCAACCAGCACCTTCAAGTGCCATTTTCTGGCTGCCAGGCTGGTTGGCATGAGCCACCAGTCTGGACTCTGCCCCAGTTTTCTGTTCTGTGACCCTTTCAATGTGCACACAATGAGGGAATAAAGTTATTTTCAGCCACTTCATATCCCTGCCAGGCAAATTAACAACTGCCAAGGGAAGATCAGACAAAGTTAGTAGAGTGAAGCTGATGAAGAGGTCCCAGCAAAGGGCTGGGAGTGGGAAGGAAGAAAAAGTACTTTTGTGTGTTTGCACACAGCAGTTTACAGCCCTAGTATCTTGCCTTTAATTTGAGAGTGACTTCTGTTTAAGAGAAGGCAAGACAAAATGATTTTAAGGAGAAAATGGTCACTAACAATAAAATTACTAAGATAAATCCATGATCCTTCTTTTTAGTCCCCTCCAACACAAGATTTATGAGTTGATCTACTGAAAGACTTAAGCACCATGGTCTCACTTGTTCAAACAAAACTAAGAGCCTCAATTTCTCCCTGGATTTGGATTTTAAAAGCATCCAGCAGGGGTGGGTGGCTATGGCTAGAGGACAGGAGGCTGAGCTGGGCAGGAGGCAGGATTTCTGCACTGCCCTCAATGACATTCTGGTTCTGGCAGCAAACTGAAATGTGATCCTGAATGCAAAACACGCCATTCCCTTAAGTTCACAGCACATCATCTGCATGCTTAGGAACACCACCCTGGAGTCCTCCAGTGCTAGGAAGCCGGAAACACACCAAGGGTATTAAAAATACAAAGGATTGGTTGGAAAGAGTGAATATTTCCCGTTTAGAGAAATTCAAAAGCTGTTATAATGGACAACATAACTAGAGCTTGTGAAAATAATCAGTGGTGCACAAAGCATTGCTTCATCATTGCACATGTTCAGGGCTTCTCCCAAATCTGAACACACTAACCACCCCAGAAGCAGTTTAGTTTTTCTCACATCCCTCATTTAAGGTACCAGCAGTGGTAGATTGTTGATATTTCACACAGAGAAAGGAAGAAGGCAAATCTTTCCTGTGCCAGTCCGGATACACAGAACAAGGAGAATGTTTAGTTTTCCAACTTTTAAAAAGGGTTTTCACTTAGAACCAAAAATTCCAAACACAGCTAACCCCATATAGGTTAGGATATCTTAATATTGGGGTAACTGAAGCCAATAACAAAGACAGGCTAGGATGATAAATCAATCTTCCTCAATTTCTGCACCTGGACTGCCACTGGAGCCATAGAAGACATATTTTGCGTGCTTTCTTTTAAATGCAGAATCTATCAAAATAAAACTGCAAGAATTCTGTCATTCCAATTAAACACCTCACACGCATTACAGAGGTCTTGCAAACACTTGGGAAATAGCTTCACACACTGAGGCCGCAGCAATTTATTAAATTCTGGAGGCAGCCTGCAAATCTGCAGAGCTGTGCATCCACTCACTCCTGACTCTGCAAGGTCCTTGTGTGCCCCCCTCCCAGACTCCTGTTTCAGGGGCTCCTGCAATTCCCACCTCCATCCCTACCCTGATGCAGTGACTCTCCACACTCTGGACCCATCCTAGTTTTGTGCACGGCTATTCCACATTGGAATATCTGCTTCCTTCTGTCCTCCCTGCTCTTATCTCTCTTCTGTCTACCCGGGCAATTAGTCATGTCGACATGTTACACTCTGCAGGACAGAAATGAAGTGGGACTACTTTGCTGGGACATGTTGGAAGGCATCAAATATTCAGCCACAGACAACCAGAGATGCCTGAAGCTGTGGCTGCTCTAATCAGACACCACATGCTCCCAGTGCAGCCAGTTAACCCCTTCCACTTTCCCAGCACACTGCTTTCTCCTCATGATTTTCAAGCCTAGAGCAGTTTGTGAAACTTGGGAATGGCTGGATGTGGTGTTCAAGTGTCATCATGTTGCATTCAGCCTGAAAAGTATTTCCAAATCATTGGGCAAGAGTGAAACCCAGGATAGGGTTCAGCAATAACCCAATGCTAAGAGCAAGCCAACTGTCTGGAAGTCCTGTATGCCAAACCCAGCCAATGGTTTTCCCACAGATGTGGGGAGAGGTCTGCAACCCACCTTAGAATATCTCTATTTTACATGATTGAGTGAATTCCGTGCCTGGGCTGCCATGGGTATCTGATATCCTTTTTAAATTAGAAAATTCATCCACATCCCCCACAACTTGTTTCAGTTTGGATGTGCCCTGAGCAAAGAGCAAGTGTTGTAGCTCAGTCTGAGTATCAACAAGTGTTTGAAACATCCCTCTAGACAGCAGAACTTTGCAAGGGTCCATTCACCCTTTTCTTTACCAGATCACCTCTTGAATAACCATGTCTTATGCAGCCAGTGTATTTATATAGGTAAAAATACTATGGCTCAGATTTTCCTTTGAGTTCCAAGGATTTCAAATCACTTAACCATCAGTATGAGATAGCAGTGTTGAATTTTAATAAAAAACTATACAGCATGATATATTACCTACCAAACTTAAAAAAAAACAACTAGCAAAAAGAAAGATCAGGTAATTATAGAACCTATAGACAGTTGGAAAGAAAAATGTGTTTTAGAAGCTGCTGTCTTTAGGGAGAAAAATAAATCAACTTAATGATACTATTTTCCTACAGTGTTCAATCACTGATGCTTTCATGTTATTTACTGAAAATTCCCAACACAGATTAGTCTATGAAAAATGATGGGGAGTGTGAACATTTCTTGCTGCCAAAAGTGAATTCCTCAAGAACAGAAGCCTGATCTGTCAACCGAGAATAGAAACACGGGGGAATAGATAATAGCAAAAAAAATCAACTGCCTTGAAGAAAATGGCTTTGATTTCAGCTGATTGTTTTGATATCAGCAGAACCATACAGTCTTCCTACTCATGAGGAGCTGATGTCTGCCTGATAATTTGCAACATGGGCACATTTGCTGATATATGGCCTTCCAAAGGTGCATCAAGTGATCCTGTCAATTGGTTTGAGACTCACTGAGAGCACAGAATAATTACAGCAAGGGTGCTGGCAGACAGACTTCTTGGCTTCAGTATCTGCCTGTGAAAAAAACTTGTCAGAATTTGGGCCAGCTAAACATTCTCTGCCTCAATAACCCCAGACTGTAGATAGGAATATGCATATCTGCTTCAGAGGGAGACTGTGAAGTAAATTTATTAATATCTGTAAAGTGAGATCCTCTGAAAGAGTGCTGTATAGGTGCTAAGTATTACCAACTCAGTAGCGGTCAAATATCTCATTTGAGCCTGGCTGTGAAGAATCAGGAGCTGATTTCACACAGTCTCTGCTTCCCTTCTGAAATGACAGGAATCTGAGAGGTCTATTCTGCACTGAATCACAAACAGGACTAAACTTGAAATGAACTTAGAATCTGTCACCCATTGACAACTGTGCCTCTTGGAAGTGAAATTACTTTTTGTTTAAACCTTACTTGCTGAGAGATTTCCAATAAAAAATATCTGACTCTTTCCTACTTTCTCCAGCATGTTCAGGACTTGCACAGTGGACTGTTTCAAAAGAGATTCATTGCTCAAAATGAAACATGAGCAACAAAGAGGGAGAAGGGGAGTAAAGAACTGCTTTGGCACACTTGTAAGAGTCTGACCTTTGGTTTACTTATGAGATTAAGATTGATAAAACAAGATGTTCCACAAGTGAAAGAACACTTATTTTAAATTTAATTTTGGTGGGCTGAGAAGCAGCTATCGAAAGAAATATAATCAAAAGAATTATAAAGCTAGTTTAGTCTACCTTACTGTTTCCACAGGGGCTATTTCAAATTAAGGTATTGTAAAGCTGAGAAGTATTTGCTGTGTTCATGTTTCCTTACTTGGTTAAAAAGAAAAAAGAATGTTTGGGAATTAAAGGATTGCTTTACTTTTTCTTCTTCAAGTAGTGCCTGCCACAGAAAGACACAGCATGTAGAGAGTCTGGATCAAAGTGAAAAATGCAACAAAAGGCACAATTCTGAAAGGTGGAAGGGCCCCTAGAGCTTCTGCAGAGAGACAAGATGTTGTGGCACAATATCTTGAACCGACATTTTTACAGCAAATCTAAGGAAGAATTCACTGCAAAAGTGACAGCTGTCATTCATCATAATGATATTGTTCATTCTGGCAACCAGGATTGTATAACTACCTCCATTAAAAAAAAATTCTGAAATGTTAGAAAACCACAGAAAGAAAATGGCACAAAATAAAATTTAAAAAGCTTGTCCTATATTTATAGGACCTTTTAACAAATCAATTTTTGCTGATCTACACTAACTCAGAGATAAAAGTGCAGCTTTTCCTCTTAATTCTAGATTATAAGTAAAGGTGTTGTATTCATAGTTTATAGTAAATATAGGTAAAAAAACATTCTTACACCAGTGTTTGCCATTAGGAGATATTTGATAAATACTGTGCCCATAGGAAGGTGTTCTCTGTGAGTTTCCCAGAGCAGGCTCAGCACCTCAAGGCCATTCAGACTAAGCTCAAACACCATTCCAAGCACAGCACAGCCCTTATCTAGGAAAGGCAGTTCACAGATTGTGTATTTTGCTATTCTCACAAGCCCCATGAAAGTTTTATGATGAACACGTGTAGGATGAGCAGTGTCTAGAAATAGGGCAGTGAGCTGCCTCATTCTACTGCAAAAGGAAAACAGGAGCTCTCTGCAGTTCCTGAAGAATCTCCCCCAGTTTTCACTCAAGAGCATTCCAGAGATCCAAAGTGCACTATTTAGTGTGCAAACATATACATTGTCATTCACATCACAGATGTGAACCCAACCAATCCAAAGCAAACCCTGCTCCCAGGGCTCTAAATGCAGGACAATGCTGCCCAAGCAGGTCACTCTCTTTGGCCAGCCCAACCCAAGGATTTGCCTTTTGGCCAATCCCCCATGGCCCCTGGCTCTGCTCCTGGCCAGTCCCAGCCACCCACAGGGGGATATAAACCCTCCCAAGCCACACCTTCTCAGGGCTGTGTCTCCAGGAGGTTGGTCTGAGTGTTTGCAATGGCTTCCAGCACCTAACTCAGGTAGGGCTCTGACAGATCAAGGTGCAAACAGAGCTGTAATGTGAAGATTAGAGGACAAAGGTTTGATTTCTTGCTTCCAACTGCAGCACCAATATTGATTTCTCTGGTGACTGAGGCTAGAAGCACTAATACCTTAATCTTCTCATCAGATAAAAAATGTTGGCAAGGTGTTTGTTTAAAAGGTCATGATTAAGAAGAACATTATGTAAATTTTTTTCAATAAGCTTGAGTAAAAGATAGGAAATATAAACTACTGCTCTAAAGAAAAACATATATCTTGCACAAAACCAGCACCATGTGGCTATTTCTGTGTATGCCTATATTAGGCAAGCTTCTTGGAAAATAAACTGTTTGCTTGCTAGGGTATTCAAATTTTACTACATCTGAGCAAGCCCTGTAGATTTATGCACTACAGCAGCTGTTGAGTAACCGTTTGTTTACATAGAAACCTGCATTTCTAAGTAACCTAAAGTGTTTCACAGAGCTCATGTGCTACTATTCCAATGTGTCCCATTGTGTGTGAGCTGTCTGTTCAACTAGGAAGTTAATTCTACAATTGCTGGGAGGAAAGATAGGATTTTAAAGAAGCGGTCCTTAATAGCTTCCTTTCCTGAGAAAACATGAAAATATCTACACCTTGACAGCTGCTTCAGGAAGATGTATGGGTGCTTATGGTCTCTGCTATTATCTTGGTAACTTTTAAGACTGGTAAGCCTAACTTAAGGAAACTCTTCCGTGGCACGAGATTTCCTGCGAAAACGTAGTGTTAAATGTGTAACTAAAACACTCTCCACTCCTGACTATATAGATAGTATCATCTAAGACAAACTTCTCATGCCTTATGTAATGGCATTTTTAAAGGGGATTTGTTAGGCTTTTCCTTATCAGTAACAGCCTCTGTTATCCTGACAGGGAAAAGCTCCCAAACGGACGAATAGAAAGAACTATATGGATCACAGCTTTTGAAAATTGAAGCAGGTCAATGTTTGGGACAAAATGAAGTGTGCCAGGAACTTCTGCTGATCAGAACACTGCAACGAAGCAGGCACAGGAGCGAAGCAGTATGAAAGAACCGGCAGAGTGAATGCTGCTATCCCGGCTGGAAGAAGTCTGGAAAACCTCCAAAAGGCCAGGATTTGAGAGCAGACACTAACCCTTTACGGGCAGTACGAAACTGCAGCTGCCCCGAGCACCCGCGGCTGAGGGGCATCCCCTGGCCTGGCTCCGAGCCCGTGCCGGGGATGCTCCGCGGCGCTGCCAGCCCGAGCCTGTCCCGCAGCTGCGGGAGAAGCGCCGCCGCTGCGCTGAGCTGCCAACATGTGCTCAGACTGCCTTTTGTGTGCCCTTTTCTAAATTCCTCTCCCGCCTAAGGCGCTGGGTAACGCTCCGGCGAACTGCGGGCAATGGGGCCGCAAGGCTGCGGGACCGCCGCGGGCTCTGCCTCGGGCCTCCCCTCTCACGGCGGGCTGCCCCTAGCCGAGGTGGGGACCCCCGGCCGCGCTCCCCAGAGGGCCACAGCCCGGCCCTGCCCCGCCGCCCGGCCCGTACTCACCCGCCGCGCCGGGCACTGCCGGCGGGGCCCCTCGCCCGCCGCGCCGCCCGGGCCGCCATCTCGGTCACTGGCAGGCGGGACGCCCGGGCACCGGGGGCCCACGGGGGCGCTTCGGGGCCGCCGCAAGAAGCCGCTGTCTGGTTGGTGCGAGCCCGCGCGGCCGCCCGCATGCCGCGCGCTGATTGGCTGGACCGGGGTGGCGCGCGAAGCCAGGCGCCCGCCCTGGCGGCAGGTCGGGGCCAGCCGTGAGGGGAGGCTGTGAGGAAAGGGCGGCAGCGCTGAGGGGGCGGCGGGCGGAGCGGGGACTCAGGGCAGGGGTCACCGCAAGGCCGTGGGGGAGACGTCGTGGGGACGGTGGTAAGGGGCGGTGAAGTGACTTTGGGGTGAAAGGAACGCGGGAGGGCATGGAGAGGGCCCGAGAGCAGTCCGTGGCCCGAGGCTCCATGCCCTCGTCCATGTCGGGCCGTGGTGGGTGTCCCAGGGGAGAGGGTGAGAGAGAAAGTGAGTCGCTTTTACGGGGCTGTGCCGCTGCAGGAGGAGGTGACACCTGCAAGAGGAGGGTGACACCTGCAGATCTCCCTCTGAAAAGCCACTTTTGCCTTAGAGAACCAGCGAACTTGCAGTCTCGGGAGCTATGAGGTGAAGGCGGACGCAGGGTGCCAGGTGTACAGGAAACCATGCCAGGGGCCAGCACACAAACCTACCCGGTGGGTTAAGAGTACCCGGTAATCTTAACATGAAATCTAAGCTTCTGCAGGATCTGGAAAGGAAGTCAGAGGTGTGAGACAGAGATGCCCCACTGCTGTGCCTCTGCCTGCAGACATTTGGGGCTTGACTTCTGAATTCATAGTAAATTGGGTAAATTGAAAAGAAGTATGTCCATCAATTTTAACTTCTTTCCTATTCCTGTAATTTATTGCAGAGCCTGCTTTATCCCGAGTTGCGATGATTATCCCGACAGTTCCTATGTGTGATACTTTGTTACAAAACTCACTTTGACTAGCTTGCTAAACTACAAATGCCAAAGCCTGGTGCAGTTTGCAATTTTGTACAAAGAGCTTAAGCTCTGCATTGCTTTCCCTGCAGATTCAGTTTAGGGTAAGAATGTAACATTTTGAGAGCGTTCTCCATACTCCTTTGAGACAGTTTACTTTGACAATTCACAGCAGAGGTACAGCTGACACCAAAGAAGGCTTCAAGCATCAGCACTTTATCGTTCTTCAGTACAATCTTTTATACCCTTCATCTTACCTGCATTACCCTGTGTGCCCCCTTTTGTGATTGATCAGTAACCTCAGCACTCCCTGTCTCATTGCCTTCAATAGTGCTCACCTGTCCTGCACAGTTGTAGCCCATTAGGGACAATGCTCAGCAGCAGGCCCATTCCAAATCACCACAAACTATGTGCCTACAGATAGTGTCTGGATATATACAGTGCAGGATTCTACAGGTGTAATTTCAGCTCTTTTAAATACAATTTAAATTTCAGTGAGGAGAATCAAGGCCACAGAATTCCTGTATTTTCTGAGCTTGTTACTCAGAAGAATTCCTTAGAATCAGTTAACAAAAACCCCCACAACACCTGAGTGACTCTGGAAGTGGTTTTGGTGGCTTAGAAGGAAACAGAATGGTAGATGTGGGGAATTGATGGTATAGTTTAGAGATGGTACAAGGAAGGGAAAGGAGATAAATGTCCTACTTCAATTGCAATAACACAAAATCATGAGTTGTGCTTAGTGCTGCACAAGCATCTCATTAGTTCCTCTTTAGATTGTTCTACCCCAATAAAATCTACTTAATTAGTTGAAGGTTTTAAGTAAAAGATCAGCGTAAAGATACATTTTGAACAGAGATCTGGAATCTGGGTTATTTTGTCTCTGACACATTCCCTGTGGATCTTAAGCAAGCCCCTAATAAGCCCTGTTTTCACTCACAAGTACACTGTATATAGAATTTCTGTCAGTGAAATGTGCACTTACAGGGGCTGCCAGGCTGGACCTTTAACCTGTCAGTGCCTTTACTTCCTCCCTGGTAAGCCTGATCTAACTGCTCGCCTCAGGGACCTCGTGCTTGCAGAGTGCTGAGAATAAATGAAAAACATCAAAATGTATTATTACAGGGGAGGTTGGAGGAGCAGAAACACCCTTGAATTGGCCAGTGTTGCTACAGATTCAGAAATATGACAGGTATCCAGAGAGCACTTTCCCCATGTATTTCAGGACTGGGTGACAAAGGGAAACTTGAGGCAAATGCTGTGAAGTTTCTCAAAAGGCACTAAGCTGGTGGGATTTTTGGAACTGAGAACTTTGTTGTAAAGACCTGGTCTACAGGAAAGTGCTCAAGTCATGATCCTCTCTATTTTTTAATGTTGCAGAATTGTGAATGAATGGTAATCAAGATAATATTAGTTCTGGATCTTTATAGCAATGCTATATTTTGGTATGGAGAAAACCACAAATCAGTCAATTTTGCCTGCAAATTAAGATCACTTCCCATACTTGCTTCTAAATAGCTGTCAAAACTATTCCTTGAGTGCTTTTTTTCTCCACATCCTTATATTTCTTGGAGTTGTTACATGTAAAGGCCTCCTATATAACTTTGGTGGGAAATGAGCTTACAGAAATGAAACCATTCAAACCTATGTGGGTAGTCTGTGAAAGCTTTATTTCATGTTTATTCCCCATGTCTCAGCACAGGGATTTGCTGGCTCCTCCTAGGGCCACAACATATGGGCAGAGCCAGGGCTCAGTTCGCCGTGAGCTTCCGCCTGGAACAGCTTGTGGAGCCCGGCAGATCCACGGGAACTATTTGACCTCCCTGCATGTGCCTTTCAGTCAGTCCTCACCAGGGTGGCTGCTGCGGGTAGAGCAGACATGAGAATTTCACTAGGACCACTTTAAAGCAGGTATTGTGAGCAAAAAAAAATCCAGACCTTTCTTTGCCTTTTTTTTTTCATTAAGCTCTCTGACAAAGTGTTGGACTTGCATTTTAATCAGTATTTGACAAGTAGAGTTTCTGAACAGTAGTGCAAAATAATTTAAAAATAATTAAATCAGTGTGAAAATGTTGTATTGTTTAGGACGGGCAGTGGCTGTTTGTCTGATTCCCCCACCCCCTTGCATATTTCATGACAGATGCTAAGGAATTATATAGTGTGTAGTGGAAAAAGGAATTGAAAGGGGAAGATTGATACAAAAGCTGTCTAAGTCTTAAAAATTAAAGAGAGATTAACTCATCAGGAGTTGACCACCACCTTTACCAAAGCTGAAGGGAAGACAGTATTTCATTTTAGCTGAATTACATTACTTCCCAGCTCCTGTGTATTGCTTAATAAATAAGAGACTTGTACGTAATTCAATGTTTAATTATAAAAAATAAGTGAGATAAGATATTTCTCAAAAGAGAGAGATTCTGCCTTTTTGTAATAAGCAGCATCTGCTTTGTTTTTCTCCAAACTGAGAGGTCACTGAACTGACAATTCCAGGCTGTCCTGAAAATGACAGATGACTGGACTGGGAGTAGGAAGAAAGCAGAAGTCCTTTTGCACTAAAGAAAAGGGGATGGCACACTATAGTTGGATCTGGTTCTCTTATACAGGTCTCTTTCAGAGCTTAAGCAGCTCTGGGTGACCCCATCCAATTGATTTATATTGTTTAATTTCTCAATGTCAGCGACAGCTATTGCAGGTCCCAGGTAGAACAGCCTTTCCTACGTAGTCAGTTTTGTAAATCTTGTCATTTCTTCTTTGTGGCCATAGAAATGCAGGTGGTATGGAAAGGAATCTGCTTGAGTATAAGACTCATGGGTGGTTTTGGTTTGGACTTTTTTTCTGCTAGTTTTGAGCCTAAGTTTTCTCATGTCCTGGTCTATAAAGGTCCGAACAGCCCCTGTTTGTCTCACATGGTAATTAAACTGCTTCACAAGTGCTCTTGAGATCTGTAATGCTTAAAATTGTGAAGCTGTTCTGGCAGATCAGCTGTTCTGTCTGGGTCACAAGCACCAACACTTATTGATTGCACTTGGGCAGATTTACAGAGACAGACAGTTGTGATAACAGTTCAGGGTGTGTGTGAGAAGTCAGGGCAGAGCAGTAGGAGGGTTTCAGCTGGCTCAGAAGTTTTTAAATTCCAATTCTGTTCCTAATGCTGCTGAACACTGGTGTTAGTTTATTGTATGGCTTTGGGCAAGCCCTCTATGCTCTGGTTCCCTATTTTCAGAATATGGATATCTATGTATTTATATGTGTACACATCTATTACCTGTTATCATACATCTATTCTATCCTTTTGATATTGTTGCCTTTAGCATTAACCTAAAGCTGCAATTCAAAATGAGACCAACTCACCAGTATACAGCAAAGTAGTTACCCAATTCATTCATTATCCTGCTCTCTAAAGAACAGACACAGAAAACACATTTGGACAGGGTTTTTTCCTTAGCTTTGCTGTCTGATTCCCTAATTAGTCCTGTCACACAATGTTCCAAATATGGGCATGTGGGGAAATCCTATAGACCAGAAACCTTAATCTTGAATTAAGGTTTTAGACAAACTCTACTAATAGCAGTTAAGTGTTGTAGACTCCCATCCTTGGTGTCCATTTTAATATGAGCTGACAAAAAAAGTGAATTTGTTGCCAGTTCTGTCTGTATATGGTACCTGCAGTTTTGTTCCAGTCTGTGGTCTGACTTTAGACTAGAACCTCAGTGTTAGGTTTTCTCAAGGGATTCAGCATCTTCCTAGAGCAGGTCATTTGTTGCTCTTTGGTTGCATCAGGCATGTTTGAAGCAACTTTGTTCCAAGACAGATCCAAATATGCAGTAAATGGAATAGTTTTGGATTTTATGGCTAATGTCTCTGGTTTGATTATCACACTGAAGCTAACATGGGTTGATGTGGGAAGAAAAAGGCAAGAAGGTAATGGCAATGCAATAAATCTCAACAGCCCTATTCCCAGCATTCCCCATTCCCTCCATGCTTTGCCTACGTTCCTGTCATTCCCCCCTGTGCCTCACCCACTGTATCCCTGCACATGTCAGACAGAGGTGTATATCCAGCCAGTCCCCCACAGCTGTCAGAACAGTCTTGTGTCAGTAAATTTTCAGCTTGGAAGAAAATTGATCGGGGCCTGTCTACATCTATTCCACATTCCCTGTGGCAAAATGTCTGATTTTCCATGGGAGCAAGCTTTGTGACCTGCTTCATACATCAGGCTGCTTAGACACAACTTATACACAACACATAGAGTGTTACCCTATGCAAACTACAGCAGTACAATGCAGAATCACACTGTGAAATTTTGAGCATCTTCAGATGTGCTGAGCCAGTCAGGGGTTTGCTTTTTTTAAAAAAAACACTACAATTCTTTGAAAGCAGGAAATGCGTCAGAGGAAGAAAGGTGCATGTTATAAACGTATTTCATTACAATTATTGTGCCAGATGCCTTTAAAAAAACATTGCAACAAACACAAAGTTCCTTAAATTGTCAATAGTGTATTGTAGTTCATGATGATGACAGATCCTCGTGTCTGAGGAGAACAGACTTGGGGACATGGCATTAATAGGACTATTCTAAGCAGCAATTTTAAACCTTTAGTGGCTGCTTGACCCATTTTAACAAATATTCCTCTGATCTATTGATAGCAAAACCCATACATTTATTTCCCCAGACTGCTCTGAGAAGTTTAAAAAGGTATCCAAAAGAAATTCCAGACACAAGGATTTTTCTTACCTTCTTAAAATACTCAGAGCTAATCTTGGATTATATTTTATCATCATCAATTTTCATAGAATATTCAAGCTATTCCTAGACTGCAAAAAAAAAAAAAATTGAACCTTTAGCAAAACAATGTCTCTGTTGCCTTTTTCACCCTTGCTCACAGCTATGTCAGGATTTTGGCTTTTGCTGTAGCAAAGCTGCACAGTATTGCACAATAAGTTGTGTGTTTCTATAAAGTAGCTTGTTTTAACTTGTTTGCAAGGTGGGGGAACATTCTACATGGATTGGTTTGCAAGCAAGTACATCTCAGCAATTCCTCAGTCAGGAATATCTTTCTGTAACACTCTAATCTCTGCTATTTCTGAAATAAGTTGCTTGTTTGATTTTCTAGGACTGCCCTTTTACAGTCAGGCAGCTGCAGCCCCATAAAGTAGCTGTCATTCAAGTGGCAGCTGTTGGCCATAGCTGGCTTTTCAAGTCCAGCTAAAAGTAGCTCCTATAACTTCTTTGAGATGTTACTTAACTTACAGAAACTTACTATGAACTTCTGAATCCCCTCTTGAGGGCATACGTGAAACATGAGATTCTGTAGGGCTGTTCTAGGAGCAAGTACTGGGGACTTGAGCAATCTTGGAATCCAGCTCTGATTTCATCAGTCTTGGTATCACTTCTAAATGAATCATTTCTGCATCCTCAGAAAGAATGTCTGAGACATTTGACACATCTCAACTCCTAAAGCTCCTTTTCTCCACCCTTTCCAATGTTCTGAATGAAGTATGGGAAGAACTCACATCTTCTCCCAATACCCAAATCTGGGAATAGGTTAAAACCCCTTAAAGACAATGTTGTGAGAAAATGAACTTGCCAAGGGTTTAAAGCACAAATTTCATCCAATCTTTATCAAGCTACTTAAGCATTTATAATGAGAATGTTAGCAGGCAGTGTTTGCAGAACATGTTTTGTAAGAGGTTGTGGTAAATATTCTGATGGTGCTCTGGTCTTGGTATGGATGTAACCATAACCCCAGTCCAGCTGGGGAGAGCAACCAGTGTCATGGTTTATTTTTTTATAAAGGGTTTAATTGGAGGCTGAAAATGTGCATCTCTGTCATAAAACAAAATATCAGTTACCTGTGCCTAAATTGTAGACTTTGGTCCACAATAATCCTAAATTTCCATGAGCCCAACTGTGAGCTCTGCCAGTGATGTCTGGGCACTGTGGTTGTGCTGTGCTTCAACTGCCTATTCCAGTCTTGGCGTCTTTGTGAAGGTGGGGGAGTGGGGAGGGATAAAAGTAACCCTGTAATAACTCATCCCTTCAGGGGGTGGGAGTACAATCCTAGAAATGTTCTTGTTCAGAAACTACCTTTCCTTTCTAAAGCCAGAGGAAAGCTTTCTTATTTATGCCTTTATCAAAGGATTGAGGCGTGATGTTTACCTGAGCAACTGCTTTATTGTATAATTAGGAGTATTTTCAAGCTAAAAGAATGTCAGGAGGGTCATCCATGCAAACCCTGACATTAGTTGCCTGTGCAATCTGAATTTTGGCCTCTGTGGATCCTGTAAATTGCCATGTGCAATTAAACTATTTGTTCCTACAGCATGGGTGCCTTGATCACCATCAGGAGAGATGGCAGTTGTCAAGTAATGGCTCACCAGGTGTGTTCTCTGCTTTGGTTTGGTGAGCAGCTCTGCACCCCTTGGTGTCTGCTCAAACACTGCCTGGACAAGCTGGGGTGTATCTCTGGTAGGTAGAGAATTTCTACATCAATTCCTCCCTGCTGGCTCCATGGTTGTCTTACAGACAAGCGGAGACACCGACAAATTAGGCAAGTACTTTGCACAAAGCCGGCGTGATTTTTCCTCCAGAAACTGCTACTCAGGGCCTCCTCCCCGGGGTGTTAATGGAGCCTCGATAGCAGAATCACAGAATCTATTTGGTTGGAAAAGACCTCGGAGACCAGCGAGGCCAACCAGTGATCCAACACCACGATGTCAACCAGACCATGCACTGAGTGCCACGTTCAGTCTTTCCTTAAACACGTGCAGGGCCGGTGCCTCCCGGGCAGCCCTGCAGTGGTTAACAACCATTTCGGTGGGAAAACTCTTCCTGATCCACAGCCACAACCTCCCCTGGCGCAGCTTTCACTCTGCCCTTTTGTCCTGTGGCTAGCTGGCTGTAAGAGCCCGACCCCCACCTGGCTACACCCTCCTTTCAGGTATTTGGCCCGGCCCGCTCGGGAGCCGCCTCTCCCCTCCCGCTCCGCGCTCGCTCCTACGCGAACCCCGCAGCTCCCGGGGGCGAACGCCCGAGCCTGGCACAGGCCCGGCACTGCGCATGCGCGGGGCGTGCCCGCGCTCCCGACGGGGCGGTGAGCGCGCAGGCGCCGCTCCCACGGANGCTGGGGGTGGAGGGGATGCGGGCTCTGCCGGTGGGGGGGGTTGAAAGCAGCTCTGGGCTCCAGAGGCGTCATCTGCTCGCCGAGATCCCCGTCACGTACGGGAACTCTGGGCGGGGGGCGCTTCTCTCTCTGCCCTGCGGCTGGGCAGTGCTGCCTGGTCCTGCTTCTCGGTGCTTAGCTTTTGTATTCCCCGAAAAGAGTTCCGTAATTTAAGGCCACTTCCAAAGGTTAAAAGGCTGCGAGTACCCTGTGGGCAGGATCACATCCCTGCCGCACTGTCTGCAAACACCTTTGGGGTCGTGCTTCAAACGGGAGTTTCTGTGACGGAGAGGGACGTTTTTCTCTTGACCTCTTCCTTCTCTTCTGAACTTCCTGCTTGAGAACCAGTGCTGGTTTTGTGGGAGAAGGTTTGTCTTGCCAATATAGTTTCAAATAATCTGTAGAAGACAAGGATACAGCCTTGTTAACTCCCACAACATCTGACTCAGACACCTCTTTTATAACCTACAGTGAAAACTATTCTGCAGCACAGTTAGTAACTGCAAAAGCAATTCACAGATACAGTGCTTAGGGAAATTAATTCTTTGTTTCAAAGATTATTATAATCTTTGGCCCGGGGTCAAGGGACAAAATCTGAAGTACCACAGATGGTTAATCAATCTTCAGACACGGTGTTGTCTGTAATCCATTTCTGTGCCAGCTTTGGATATTGAGAATTTGTGCCACAAAAAGATCTTTCAGTTGTTATCATCTCTTAGGTTGATCGTCATGCAGTATTTTGGGTATTTCATAATACCAGCTACGCTTGTAACATTTAAAGCAGTTTTAGACAGTTTAAAATAAGAAAAAAGAAAAAAAAACGACTGGTAGTAAATAAATTCTGGCAGAGGTGAAGTTTTCTGTTACCTGATAAAATGTTTTGATCTGTTAAGTATTATCTGTGCTTTGTGCTGTAGCTTAGTTTTGTAAGTGATATCTTGAGTTGTCTGGTGCTGAACGAAGTTGAATCACTTTAAGCTGGTAGATCAGGGGGATCATTGTGATCTTGAATGTTCTGGGGTTTGTATGTTGATAATATAATCTATAGTTTATCTTGTTCCTTTATTATGTTATACTTCCTTATTTGGCTAATTTGAATTAGTGTTCTGCCCTTATAATTTTTACTTTCTGTTCTTTTGTCTAAAGCCTGACACTTGCATTTCTGCATGTCTTCCAGATGATGTATGCACACATTTTTCTTTCTACCACCCTCAGTAATGTTTTGTCCTAAAACAGCTGATGAAGTTTAGGATCTGATTCTTTCCAAAATCTCCCAGTGAGTCTATATTGCCTCTTTGGCTTTTCTAAACTGTCCGTTGTTCTATTCCTGCCTGTATCACTTTCCAGAAGAGCAGTAAAACAGTGAAAAGAGAACAATGAGAGAGCTCTCTTTTGTTTAAAAACCATGCTGTTTCTAAGAGTAATGTAAAAAGCCCACCTTTGCCTGTGTGCTTTTTAAATATGTGTTGAAGTGAACATGAGAATTGTTTCCTGTTGGCCACAACAGGGAGGTTTTTATTTATAACTAGTTTTACTCCATCCTGAGCTGCAGCACTAATGAGCATTTACTGTTGCCTGCATCTGCTACCTTTTCTTCCTCTCACCCCTCCCAGTATTTTTAACAGCAAAGGAAGTCTTACCCAAGTCACAGTAAGGTGAGAAACATTGATATTTTGAGAAGTCTTAGTCATTTCTCTAGCAAGATCATCTGATAATTTTTGTCACATCATGTAATCATTGCATTAATATATTGACTGTTATTCATTCATACCAGTCTTACTCCATTTGCAGTCTGTGGACTGGGTTCACTGCAGTAACGTGTCCTGTTGCACTGCTCTCTGCCTGAAGCAGGTACAGCTGGGCCTTTTTTTCCCACTCACGCAGTTGGTTTGTTCATATTTTAATAATGACATGTGAATAAGAACTTATTTAATAAGACTGTGAGCAGCAAATGCTTCCTTTAGAGACTTTAAGGGAATGATGCCTTGACTTCACCTCTCACAGATTTGCTGTGTATCTTGGTTTAATATTTTCAAAGCCTTTCAGATGAAACTTTAGTGCCTAAATTTCAACACCTAATTTTCAACACTTTAGTGCCTAATTTTCAACACTTTAGACAACGTTTATGTAAAGTCAGGAAGGTAAAAGTTTTGTTCTACACAGCAGCTGCTGTTAACGTTGTTACCTGGAAACATCACTCCTTTGTACGTTGACAATATATCTGATGGTGGTGGTAGTACTAATGCATGTTTAAAGTGTACTGTATGATGAATCTCTTTCATCTTGAATTGTGCTGGAAAATTTCCCGACATTGTGCTGTTACTAAACTCAGGGAAATGCCAGTATAGTTCTTGGAAATGCTGCATCAGTTTCTCTAAGAAAGTTGTGTATTAACACCTTCAGTTAAAAAAGTAATTCTTAGCTGGTAATGGAGTACTGAGTAGCGATACTTGTGTGCTTCCAAAAAAGGAATGTTTATAAGTTGAAGTAGTTTTTCTTTAAATGAGTCTCAAGCCTTTAGTGTATACTTTAAATTGTGCAACTTGGTGTTATGTTCTTAGGTTTGGAACTTGGGGTTTTCAAGCCGAGCTGCCTTGGCTGAAGGTGTTTGTCTTCACATGTGGTGCAGTGGTGTTAGAAACACCCAAAGGTTGCTGCCAGTAATATTTTAGAAGGACTAGAAATAGATGATGTTTACCATGAAAGATACAGGACAGGCAGAGAAGCGTTGAGCAGTTTGCATTTTCCATTGCTTCATACGCTGTCATTCATGTTGCCCTTTAAGTGTGCTATAATAGCAGAAAACTACCAGTACCATCAGTTGACAAACTCCACGAGGCCAGGTTGGAAAGGTGAGGAGATAGTGAACACAGCACAGTAGAAGCAGCAAAGAGAAAATACTTCTGGTGAAGGGAAATAACTATTGCTGTTTGGATGAGTGTGCTGGTATGATGTAGAAGACTCACATCAGAAAGGGTTTTCATCGGTCTTGAGACTAAAATTAAGTGTCTCATAATTACCAAAATTTAGTTACGATGATCCACTTTGTGGATTTCATTATGTGTGTTGGTTGAAGCTTGGCTCCAGTACATTTATTTCCATCAGTCATGGTAGCACAGGGAGATTGTTCTGTTGGGATCTTTGTGACAGGTGACTCTGTTTTCAGCCTTGCTGATGTTTCAGTTGTGCTGTGTAGGAGAACCAGAGAAATCCCAAAGCTCTGTCCATGTGAGAACCCTGCTAAGCTGGTCTTTTTTTGATCAAGGTGAACCTGCAAATACCTCCTTTCATTCTGCCAGATTCCTGTGATAGAATCTCAGTTCTGGTGTTTGCCTCAAGCTTCATTATTCCCTACAGGGAGCTGAAGGTTGGGGAAACATGGGGCTCATGGAATATAAGCATTTTTATTGCTGAACTGCATTTATGTAAGGCAGGTTTTTCTCTGAAATGAGAAATTACTGTTGCCATCTGCTGCCTTTGCATGCAGCAGGGCTCTTTCTGGGCCACATCCACAGAGCCTGAATTAGCAGGTGCGTGGGTTCACCAGTGTTTGTCACATCTTTTCTGTCTTGAATTGTCATTGACAATTGTCATTGCCAGCTCTCTGTTAGCTCTTCAAGGGGATATTCATGGTGGCTTTTAACTTATAGACTGTCTTACTTGTGTTTTGGTGGTTTTTTCTGATTATTTAGCTTCTCTGCTATCAAGTGTAGTTTGAGTTATAGTAAATCATTCCTATTCAAACCTGAGGGCAGGATTTAAGCCTTTTCAGTGGTTTCAGTGTGTATATATGACTTGCCAGGTTTGATTTAATGTCTTCTCTGAGCCCGTAAGAGACACACACTTGCTGATTGTCCCGCTGAATTAAAAAGATCTTTTAACATGTTGTGCTGCTCAGAGCACTGGAATTTCAGCATGGTTGCTTTTACTTAGAGTCAGCCCAAACTTTTGTTTCTGTGTCATATTATTTGAGGACACTTTCTGATAGGCATTTCCATTCCAACACCCAGTAGCACTCTCTGCTTTGTCTAGCTTGTATTTAAATCGACATGAGCTGTATGAATGGTAGAACCCAAACCACCGGTGCGGGCATCTCCAGACGGAGATTCCATCTTTCCCAGGGCAGCGGTGGGGAGCGGAGCGCATCCCCTCGCCAGCCGCGGGCTGTGCCGGTCCCGTGCTCCGAGCCTGGGGCTCTCCTCCCTGGCTCTCGGGGTCCGGCTGGCCACGTCCTCCCTCCGCCACATCGGTGTAATTACCGGTGCGAGGAGCGGGGGAGGCGGGAGCGCGGAGGGCCCGCCCGGCAGGGGGATGCTGCAAGCGCCGGGGAGAGGAGCGGCGGTGGCTCCCGGCGGGCCGGTGGCGGTGGCGGTGGCGTTCCCGCCCCCGGGAGCGCCGCGGCGGTCATTGGCCGCGGGACGCGTCACTCGGGCGAGCCGGAGCCGGGCCCGGGCGAGCGGCGGCCGCGCCGGGCGGAGGGAGCGGCGCTGGGCGCGGCCCCGGCCATCGATCCGTGCCACTTCCCCTAATGGCCCGTCTCTTCCTCCTCCTCCCCCTCCCCTAGGGCGGATCGTCCCCCGGCCTCCCTGTATGTGAGAGACGGGGCCGGCACCTCGCACGGAGCCGGGAGCCGCCGCCGCGGGAGGAGCGGAGGCTTCGGGGAGCACTTCCTGCCCGCCGCCCGCACCGCCGGGCGCGGCAGCCCCAGCATGGAAGCCATCGCCAAGTACGACTTCAAAGCCACCGCGGATGACGAGCTGAGCTTCAAACGGGGGGATATCCTTAAGGTAAGTGGAAGGCTTGGGCTCGGGAGTTCCCTCTTTAGCCCTGGGCTGTTCAGGTTCTCGCTGAGTCTCTTCCTGTCCGTCTGACGTCTCTCTTCTGGGTCCTCAGAGAATGCCATCTCCTTTTAATACGGAGCCTCAAGATCTTGTAAATCCCAGTCACACCTCTGAGAGCAGGAGAGGCTGTTTTGTTTCAGTATTAAGCATATTCAGCATTAAGCATCCCAAAGTCTCTCAATTCTCTCTTCTGAGATTGGAATATTTGAAAACTTAGTCGTAAACACGGCAGCAAATAAGCAGAAGTACAAGATAAAGGGCAATTCAATGTAGAGGTTATGACAGGAAGCCCCATAAAGTAATCAAGATCAATTTGGTATTCCTTTTCTTTGCCTCCTGCCAAGGATTCTAGTATCAAAGAACAGTGATTGGATTATTTCTCAGTAGATAATCTTTTAGCATCAGGCTGTCAAATATTGAAGCTGAGTTTTATCTTCAGTTGTGATGAACTGGAGTGATAAGCTTGTGGCTGAATATTTAATGGATCTGTGCAGATGTAAGTGAATGTTGGCGTGCATTAGAGGAATTTTGGTCTATAGTTCTTTCAGTATATTAAAGGCTTTTTAGGCTTCATCTTGGCTATATTACAGGAATTTGAAAAAACAGTTGAGTTTCTACAACTGTAATAAAACTGGACACACAGAACAAACCCAAAATTTTATTTTGAGGGGGAGTAAAATACAAAAATCCTTAATGATTTGGCCTTGGTAAAGTGTAGCTCAGAGATTTGTTGCTTCCAAGTAATAAGAGCCATATTGCAAAATGCTTTAATGGAATTCATTCATAG
Source organism: Dicaeum eximium (assembly GCA_013396995.1). Lineage (NCBI taxonomy): Eukaryota > Metazoa > Chordata > Aves > Passeriformes > Dicaeidae > Dicaeum > Dicaeum eximium. Next base: position 103,291 of record VWZP01008978.1, on the reverse strand, counting down.
TCACTATTCCTCAATAAAGGTGGGCTTTACCTTCCTATTGTGATATTTGGTGTTAAGACATTTTTAAGCTGCTTTTTTTCTAAAATGCTTGGAGTAGAAGCAGTTTTGAGAGGTGCTTTTGCTGCAGATGTAAGGCTGTAACTGTGTGTATGCTGACAAATCAAGTCCTGCAGACCTCAGTGGAATTACTCATCTGCTTAACATTTTTGCCAGGGAAGGGCTTGATTTTAACTAATATTTTTAAATAAGCTGGAAAAAAAAACTTTCGTGTGTAAACCTAATATGTGTCTTATATAGCTAATATTTCAACTGTGGCTTTGTTAAAGGTGTGAGGCAATAAACAGATAAAGGTTGCAAAAGCATATAATGCTTTGAGATTTTAACTTATAAAATGATTGCATCTGTGTATGTCCTACACATCCTGGCTCATAATTGGCCTAACTCCTGTTAGACCTGTACACCTCAGTGCCACTGTGTGTGTAAATTACCAGGATATTTCCTATGGCTATTTTTTTTTTTTTTTTTTTTTTACCTGAGCTGTATTCTTCTATTTTGGGTTACTACTAGCTGCTCTCAACTTTTATAGTGTATTTGAAATAGAGCATATCTGAAATCAGCTTGTAGAAAATGCTGAACAGGAAGGAAAAATGAAGTATAATGAAATATAGTTTATTGTAAAATGTATTCTCAGCTATTTTCATTTTGTTTGGGGTAGAAGTTTGTTTAAGTACATGAAAAAATATAATAACATTTTTATTTGTTTAAAAATAAGTTCTCTAAGAAGTAAAGGAAAAATACATTTTTTAATGTTTTTTAAGTTTAGCCTGTGTTAACAGTCTTGCATCTGTGCACAGTGGCTGATAGTAGGATGTTCTTGAGTCCTGTCTACTTGATGTCATCCCATAGATACAAATTTTGTCACACTAATAGAAACATATGTCTGCTGTTACACTGCATTAATAATTATATTCTTCCTAGGAGGAAGGATTTTCCTACCTTACCCTAAGCCTAGGCCGAACACTTCCTCAAATCATTTATGAACGGTTCTTCAATCTGTATTTCCTTTCTTTTCAGCTCATATTTGTATGAAAATGCTCACAAATTTTTACCTCATTGTAAAATGCTCACGTGTACCTCATTGATGTATAAACTGAGCCATAGAAATGGTAAATTGCTGGAGATGATCACTGAAGTCAGTGGAAGCATCAGGAGTTTCAGGAATCCTTCAGCACACAGTTGAGCTGAGTTCTGTGTAGTGTGGTGAGATTCACTGTGTAAAACTGGCGAATTTCAGACAAATAAATCCAAATGAGTTAGAACTGCTCCAATTTACCCATACTGACAAACTTCTGTGGCACTTTGTAGCTTTGAAAAATGTGTTTCACTTCAAATGTGTTTGAGGTTGTGGAAATGAATTTCCACCCGAAATGCCAGATCTGTTTGTTAGAGCTCTGCTCATGACTGAGAAATCTTAGGGTATCCCAGTCATGTGCCCCATGTGATGTGTCTCATTAACCAGGTCAATCCTCCCTTCCTCAAAGGAGTTGGGAAGAATAAACTCGTAGCATGTTGAATGCACCTGCACCCTGTGCTCTGCAGTGTCCCTTGCTGAGGGCCATGTGTTACTTCATGTCTAGTGCAGCCTTTTAACTGGGAGACACCTGGGGTCATGCACTCCAGAGAGCCACTTCAGCCTGATGGCCATTTGAGCATGGCAGAAGATTGATTTGTAGCAAAATGTGTCACACTAGGCAAGGACAAAATCTCTAACAGTTTAATTCTCAGTCCTTGGAAGTCCATGTTTCTCCCTGTGGGGAGAGAAGGCAGAGATGCCCAGTCTGGCTGCTGTGACCTCACCAGATAACTTGCCTATGATGTCATGTGCCATTACTGATGCCTACCCACACATTCAGGACCTGATTGAATAGCACTTGAACTGGATCCATTAAGCTGGTTGTTAGTAATCTTATGGCTGGTTTCCAAAAGTGAGTGAAGATAGTTGACCTTTGGCTTGCAATTGTAAAACAGCTGAGTGAAGAGGAAAAATGCTTGGCCTTTTTTTTTTTTTTTCTTTGTGGGCACTACATGGTAAAAGCTGCTTCTGTGGTTTCTGTAACCTGGCAGGACAGTGGGTCCCCTACCCTTCTGTCTAGTGGCTCTTTAGCAGTGTGTGGTACTGCCTCTCAGGAGATGCTCACTGACAGCTTTCTCTCAACTTCACATACTGTAAATACTCCTTGCTGAACCTTTTCCAAAGAAAGGCAAGATTGCTGCTTCCTCCTGTGTCTTCTGACAGTGCTGCAGCTCTCTAGCTTCATGCTTTTCCTGTTGCTTCACAGGAACTTGTTGGTGACTGGGGTCCTACTGGGAGGGGTGAAGGTGGCCCGTCCTGTTACTTAAAAAAGTAAAACAAGGAAGTTGAGGGATTCCTGCTTGAAATCTTGATTTACTTTTTTTTCACGTTGAACAGTTTACAGTTGTACTAATACCTTTACAGTCTTCACCTTTTTTTTTTTCCCTGTATATATTGAAGTTGGGAGGAGTTAAATTCAGTCTCAGTATTTGTTATTCAGGTTTTATGTCCCCCAAAACTATTGGCCCTCGTGCTGAGTGGCAAATACCCAGATCTAAAGTGTACTAAGACATGCTGATTGTTTGGCAGGAACCAGGGGGAGAAAAGAGAAGAAAAATCACCATTCTTTGTCATCTCATTGTAATTTCTTTTCTCTACTCCTCCTAAATCTAATCAGAAGTGTAAAGTTAATGCCATGGTGCTCTGAGAACGGTTTCTGTGTGGTTAATGCGGGAGCACTAAACACATTAATTAATATCTTAAATGTTAGAATTGTTTTTTTTTTAAACTATAAACTACTGCTTCATTTCCTCTTTCTCCTCCTGTCATAGGGTTGGGGCATAGCTGGAAAGTGTTCTTCTGAAGCAGTGAATAAGTTCCTTTTCTCAGTAGATGTTAGCATAATTAATTCAGGGGTGCTTAGAGATTGTTTTTATGACTCAAATTATCCAGGTGGTGTTTTAAGTAGAAGGCCATCATCTTGAATTTTGAGGTTTTTGCTTTTGTGTGATACGCAAATCAGCTTTCTTATGTGCTAAAAGAAAGATTTCCTTGATAGGATTTTGATCACCTTACAATTTAGTTCAGAAAAGTCCAGATTATTTTTCCCATTCTGATCATACACTTGACAGTCACCACAGGTTCTGTCCACATGAGTGTTTGTCACCATACTTATTTTCTTTGTCAGCCCTTAAGAGGATTGACTGTTTGCTAACAGTTGATGCTGAGATGGCATTTTCAGTTCCTGCATGAAAACCATTTTTCTGTGTCAGGAGAGAGAAGAACAGTTTGAAATAGAGGCAGGAAGATGATAAATGAGGAGAGCACTGTCTCCCTTCTGTTCTTTCCCCTCCCTTGTCTGTGACCTCACCTGCATTGGCTGTTATGTCGTGGTGTCTGACCTAGAGAATAGAAATTGATGGCTTGCTGAAGAGATGTGCCAGTATTTTTCCTGGTTTAAGTGAAATTGTCTTCACATTCATCTTTCCTCTCTCTTCTTTAAATACTCCTGCATCATTTCCCATTTGTTGAAATGGGATGGACTCAATGTGGTCTTGATGATTTTAATGTGTGAGAAAAAAATTTCTGAATTAATGATTCAGCCAAATTGCAAGCACTATATGCTTTATAGTGAAATAGGTCCAATATTAGAACAGGTTGCCCAGAAAAGTTGTGGAATCCCCATCCTTGGAGATACCCAGACAAGTCCCTGAGCACTCTAATCTAATTAGACTTGCTTTGAGCAGGAGGGTGAATTGGGTGACTTCCAGAGGCCCTTCCAAGCTCCATTATTCTATGACTTAGCTGTGAGTAGCAGCTCTGCTGTCTGTGATGGTTGATTTGTAGAAGTGTGCTTAGGTCATGTTCCCTGGCTGGTGGCCTTGAATTAAGATGATAATTGCCATCAATATTGCAGTCTAAGATGGCAAAACTGTCAGAACATTACAGAGACATAAAACCAAGTACACTTATCTGAAATGTAGTTGATTTGGCAGCCTGGCAGTTGAAGATCTGTCACAAAGAGATGCTGCTATAAGGGGCTGCATTCTTCTGATCTGCCAAAGTGTCCAAGGTCTGTTTTGAGTGCAAACTTCTCAAATATTGTTCCTCTTATGTATGAAAGTAATCTGAAGGTGGGTTATGTTCCATTAGCCAACTTCTGTAGGCATCAGCATGAAGTGTGTGGGAAGGAAATACCTGATCTTAACCAAGTTTGTGTTCTGTATTTGTAGAAGAGCTTGGACCTGCTTACACCAAGATTGTGTTGCTGAAGGTTTTTCTGTGCAGGAGACACAGATATGGAGTATTCCAGTTGAAGGTGTAAAGTGGTCTTTGCAAGCAAGGAGTAAACACATTCCACCTTAAAAATGGCATCTTTATTTTTATTTAGAAGGTTTTTGTGATGATTATTTAAACTTGTCCCTGAAAGCAGAGAAAGCTGAGCTCTGTGAGCTGCCTGAAGGCTGCAGGAGTTCTGAATGTTGAACAAACACTGACTATAGCTAGTGGTCAGCTCAGCTGATTTTGTGACACTGCCTTAGCATGTGTTGTATTCGGTGATAACCAGGGAGATGGTGCTAATTTGAAGCTCAGCTGCCTTTACCAGTTTAATGGAGAAGCTGTTACAGCCTCTCTGCAAGGTCCAGCTTATGATATGCCAGGCGTGACAGACAAGTGTTAGCACAGGCATAGCAGCAAATCCCATTTTGGCTTGATAAATTATTTATCTGCTTTGTTCAACCTGCTTGTCAAACTGCAACCAGTGTGACGTGCTTTTGTTTTTATTTACTGGCAACACAAAGATGCTGCCTCGCCTCTTTGGTCAGGTCACATTTCTGTTGTGTTAACTATTGTGATTAGGGATTGTCTGAGAATTTCAGATCAATAACATCTGTTATTCTCAGACATCCTGGGTGGTAATGAACTAACTTTGATTTAATTTATTGTTTTAAATTAAAATGGTAAAAGCTTGATCGCAGCTTGAGGAAAGAAAAGAAGGATTATGATTTTTCGTGGCATGAATTAAGGATTGGGAGTGTATTCATAGATTTCCAGTTTGTGTGCAGAGCCCTGCTAATTGCTGGAGGAGGGATCTTGTTTGTAGTGATATTCAGACTTTTCTAATTTCTCTCTAAAATTAATAAGGATACAACTAAGCAAGAGAAGATGAAAAATCCAGTTTTTCTGTGTGGAGCTCAGCCTAACAAGGAGTGAACTACATGACCCCATGATAAAATCCCTTGTGCTTTAAAATTGCCAGGGGCTACATACCATAAATCAAATACTAAAGCCTGAACTTCAGGAAAAAAGTGCTGGGCTAAAGTAATCCTATTTTATGAAAATGTAAGAAAATTAGGCATTAGTACCCTAACAACACTGGAGCAAATAAATCTTATAATCTCAAATTGAGCAAAAAGGGGCTTTAATTTACTAAACTTTATTAATTTTACAGTAGAAATCTAAACTAGAAGAACTACTAAAGATAATGTTTGGACATTTTCACAGCTGCTGTGAGACTGAAGTGTTGTATCATAAGCTATTGTACTGAAGATGGCAGGTCTCCATACTTGCTCTTTATCCCTGAATTACAACCTTTGTTAAATGTTTAATAATTCTATTTAGATGCATTTTAAAAGGTTTGACAAATCAAAGCTAATTTCAGAACTGTAACAACAAACAACTTTAAAAATCCAACCAACAGACGTACACACACGTCCTCCACCTCCCCCAGAAAAGCACATTTAAAGCCATTCATATCAGCAAAGGATTCAACAGCAGACAGCACCTAGTGGAGATGAGTTTTGAGTTTTTCCTGTGTGTCTCTGTGGCATCACCTTTCTTCTGGTCTGTGGTGTTGAATTGCAGAATGTCCTTTCCCGGTGTGACAGCAGAGGGTTGTTGCAGCAGTGAGACCTGAGGTGTCTGTCAGGTCTTTGTGTTTGTCTGCACTATGTGATCAAGGGAAGGGACTTGATCTTCTTTAGCTACAGCCAAGCTGACCTTGAGGTGGCTGGACCAGTGATAACCCCACTGTGGGATTCAGTGTGAATTACAAAACTCACACAGGAGTCTGGATGAATACTTTGCTGAGTTCATGTCTGAGCAGATACTCTTAATTAACACAGTGTAGCAGAGGATAAGCCTATTTCCCTTCTTCTCCTGCCCTTACTTTTTTCATTGCTAGTGGAATGGGTCCTAGGCAGGGAGATGAAGCTGTGACTTGGGAATAGAATATTTACATAGGGTAGTGACCAAGGGAATGCATTTGTTCTTTCTCTGGTGCCCAGTCTTACAGCCTTAGAAACGGAGCATTTGTGTAGTTATCTGTTACACTGGGGCACTAGGGAAAAGAGGGACTAGGTCCAAGTGTTTTATGTTTTACTTGCTTCATGTAGCATTTTGCTAGGAAAGCTGCCTTTGATCTTTATAATTTCCAGTTTTCTCTGAAAATTGTGTTAGATTTAAAATGCAAATGAGTAGGTGACTTGTGTGTGTTCTGCATTTGAAGATAGATCAGGAGACTGATACTGCAGCAGTTTGATACGCGAGTTCTTATCTGCAGCTTTCTCCCCCAGCTGTTCTTGCTCTTTCATTTCCTTTGCTGGTCCTGCAGTGGCAGTTATCTCCCGGGCTGGGTAAGCACCAGAGACTGGAATAACTAATATACACTTGGAAATAAATGTGGCTTTTGAATGCTTTGGCCCTTGGGAGAGAAAATAGGATAGGAGAATACTTTCTATGACTTTTGGGGTGGGTTGGGTTTAATTTTCTACATTGGGAAATGCTGGATAAAGTTGTTTCTTTCCCTCAAATAGCCAAATCTTTTTAGACAGACCAGCAGCATTGTCCACTTCAATCTGTCAAGCCTCGGGCTTGTCCTTGTTTGTCACTTAGGGGCTCCTGCCCTGTTGCTGAGTATTTAAAGCACTGTGTGAGTGGCACATGCCTTCAGTTTTGAAGACATCTTGTAACACCTTCTAGAAGTAGGTGTTCAAATGGAACAGAAAACAGCAGAATGCTGTGAAGCAGAATGTCTGTGGTGGAGACTGAACTTGTTCCCATGGCTTCTATGCATGATTGGTGCCACCATCTGACAACTCAAGTGAGAATTGGTTTAACAAACTTAAAAATGTGTTTTTTCATGATGACATGTGCTAAACACACGGAGTTGTACAGCTGAGCTCTAATGGAACAAAAAGGGAACTGACAGTCTCCAAAACTGCTCATGAAAATTATTTTTAGGGTATTCCTGAATCCCAGATGCTACTCTACAATACTTCCTGATTAGTGACTAGATGCATCTGAAATTTGCATTTTAAATGGTTGTGTTCATAATTTTCCTCAGCCTGTATGTCTCTCTTTCAGAAAAGAATGGTGTTTTTCTATAGATACTGACTAAAAGCCCATTCAAAAAATGTTTTAGATGTCTTGAAGAGCTTAAGAGGCTTTTTATCCCCTTCAGCAATGACTGCTCACTTGAATTTCTGTACCTGATCTTGGATTCTTTTGTCTCCAACTGTTTGAGGTTGTGAAAAGCAAATAGTCCTGGTATTGGGGACTCATGACATCAGTTGGGTTTTGATGCCCATTGGTGGCAGATCAGAGCAGTGACTGGAATAAAGCAAAAGCTAGGAACGGCTATTTCTATCTAGGAAGTAGATTGTCAGCCTCTGTGGAGTAATTAATTTAGAATGGTGATGTTCAAATGTTACTGCCCTTTATAAATAAAATATAAGAGAATACTCAACAGAGTAGAATTATTCTGTTTGTACCTGCTGGATTTACTGGTTTGCATGAGTTTGTGTCAGCCTGCACACAATGTTGGGAGTTGCCTGTTGGATCCACTGCAGCTGGACCTCATGCAGAGAGAGCAGAAAGCTTTTTTTTTTTTTTTCTCTTTAGCTGAACTGTAATTATACTGTTAGTTTCTAAAACCTCTTATTTAAATAATTTGTCTCTGGAATTCATGCTTTCTCATGGAGCCAACCTACTTCGTGCTCTAACTTGTACTAAAACTCTGCAGGTTTACGTGGTGGGGGTTGGGGGGATGAGTGCTGCTGTTATGCAAAATTGTTTCCCTTTGGAGGAAAGGGGGGAATTCTTCATGAGTTTTGTATGAGACAGTAGGTTCCACTAATCATAGCAGCTCTGCTAGTGCTGAAGACTTGTAGTATGAGCTAGTCAGCCCTCTGGTTTGTGAGAATGGCACAAAATTTTAAATTCTTGCAATTCTTGCTGAGCTTGAGTAGGTTTTGCCATTATAAGTCCTGATGTACAGTCAAATATTGAATATTTTGTCATGTACACTTCTTTAGCATAAGTATGAAAATGATACTTTAACCATTTGATCTGGTTTTTACTTACTGCTGTTAACAATAGATTATGGTCTGCTTGGAAAGAGCTATGCTTAGTTCCTGGTGTAAGTGGATTTATTTTAGAATAAGTAGGATTTTAAGCTGCAGAAGTGTGTACCTTTTGTGAGTACCTCTGGAAAATCTGTCACTTTTGCTCAAGAGGTATTTTTCTGAGCTCCTGTGCAGTTCAGGTCTTGTGCTGTAATCTTTACTACTTCTGGGGGCACAACTAATCAAGGAAATTCTTGGGAGAGGGGAGGGAAACAAGGGTTCAAAGTGCATCCTGCAGTTGCAGAAGAAGGGAAAAGAACCAAATGCAACAAGGAAGATGAGGAGAAAGTGGCATCCAAGGACGGTGAACACTTTTAAGGATGAAATTTGGCATTTAAAATGTTCTTTTTCCCGACCTTGCCTTTGAATAATGCTTGAATTTTGATGACATGAACATCAGCTTGACAAATTTGCCTTGTCCAGGCTCTATTAGGGGAACCTGTTGTGCATATATTTCACAGTTAAATTTTGTTTCTGTAATGTTCTACATGTCCTCAAAGACTTCTTGGGCAAGATGTATTCTTATGCCTGAAAGTGCTCGAGCAGGGGCTGGCAGTTCAGCTCCTGGCTGACCACTGGAATAGAGGAAGCAGAAGTTGCTTCTGCTTCCTCCTTGCCTTCACTTCTGTCCCTATTTCTTAAAATACATTTTGCACCACCGCCTCTGCCCTACCTCTCCTGAAACTATAGTTTGTCAAAAACTGTGTGGATTTGTCTGTTTTGACTGTTTGTGGCAGGGTGTTTAAACTTTCTTCCAGCATCAAGCTGTCTTGACACTTCCTTACACTTTACTAAGAAGAGATACATTCCTCATTTTTCTTCCCTGAAAATTGCCTGTAAGGTTGAGTGTCACTTGCTCTCTGCCAGGATGGGCAGCTGAAGGCTCTTGTGACTTTCCCAAAAATCATTCAATTGCCTAGGCTGGAAAAGACCCCTAAAATCATCACATCCAACCTTCCTACCTAGAAAAATTCAGACTGAAACCAGCAACTTTCTCTGCAGGGTCACAAAAAAGAAAGATAACCAAAGTGATTATAGCTGACCCACATTTTCTGATTTCCACCCTTACCATTACAGCTTGTTGTGTCTGGAAATCTTGCAAGCTGTTACCTTTGCTCTCTTTAGATAATGTAAAAAGGAAAGGCATAAGTAAAAAGGCTTCCAGCATTTCTGTAAACTTTGTTGAGCTTTCTTTCCTTTGAAAAGTTTGTGTTTCAGTCCACCTGTCTCTGTTTGGATTACAAACACCTGCATGATGTCGCAGTCAGATTAGAGGCACTGTTGATTCTATTTGCATGATGAGTAATAAATTCCCCCTAAACCTTGTTTGTTGAGAAGAAAACATTATTTTTAACATTCCAAAAAGGCTGAAGTTATTAAACATAGGGCAATTATGTTGATAAAAGAGCTGCTCTGCAGGCTGGTCAGCTACTGACAAAGATCTGTATGTGACTCAGGTGTGCTGCAGGTTGAAATTCTGTGGAAGTGACTGAATTCCCCCGAGGGTATTTTTCTGAACCCTTTGGGGCTCCCTAGTTTAAAGTCCTCACAAAGAAAATACTGTTACACAATCTTTTAAGTTTGCTTTGACTAACTGGATTTAGCTGTTCTTGGTCAGAATTGCAGTCAAAACCGAGAAGTCTGGCCATACCTAATGAAAAGCTTCTAAAAGCACCTGTTTTCCTTCACTCATTGTTCCCAAAATTCCCAGTTTACTAACCTAGAGGGAGAGGCCATCATCCAAATGGGTGAAAACTAACTCTCATGTCTTAATGGCAGGGATCAAGTAACACTCCTGGCTTGTGCTTGGGTTTGCCAAGGTTTTTCAGCCCCCACAGACAGATTGGAGCTGACCTTTCACATGGCCCTTGTACTGTGCTGCCAGCTACCTGTATTAGTCAGCTTTCTCCCACTCCGTTGTTTGCCACAGATAATACTCAGTTTGTTGTACCTTTATAATGGATTATGTATTATGTTTTAAACTTTCTTCAATGGAAGTAAATTCTGTTCTTCACGTAGTAGTGTGTTCCAGTGTTCTGGGAGTAGTTCCCCTCTGAAGTGAATTATGAAATTTTCACAGAAAAAATAGAAAACTCTTTACACATAGATTTTTCCTCTGTTCTTCTCAGTACTCTGAATATTTGCCATTCTAGACCGGACTAGATGGACCCCTTCAAACTGTGTTGGTCAGATGTTTAGCCCTGGACATCACCTTTCTTTGTGGTATGTGCTGGCTTCCTTCATTCAGGCTGCAGTGACTCACTCAGCTGGAGGCTGTGCCTGGGTACTGGTGGCCACACCTTCCTGCGTCTTTCTAAACCCATTTTGAATCCATCTGTACGTTACAGCATGAAAGCCTCATAACATAAACACGTCCTGTGTGGAATAAAGTCACTTGCTTCATTTGAAACGTGCTACCTAGGAGTTTTACTGATTTTTCTCTTTTCTTCCTCTCTCACCCTCCCCTTGCAAGAGACTATAGGAAAACATCTCCCCTGTACTTCTCATGGGGACAATTGATTTGCAAATGTCTTCTTGTCTTGGTTGCTTTCTTTTCTGAGAAGGAGATAGGGAGAGTCTGATCTCTTACAGTCCAAAACCCATTCCACGCTTTGTTTTGTCTTGGTTCTTTTTGCAACTCTTTTAGTTCATTTTAACCCATCCCAAAAAATGCTAAATGTAAGTACTCAGAGTATGGAGGGGCTGACACAAATTTAGTGTCAAAATATTTTTGTTTCGTTCTTATGAGAAACGGGTAATGTTTCTAATTTATTTTCAGATTGCTGCCCCTTTGATTGTGTTATCATTGCTGAGGAGTAATAGTTTAAAATCCTTGGCTTCATACCTTCACAGTTCTTTGGGGTTTTTGGTTGTGTTTTTCCTCACACATGTTATTTTCAATATTTTATTTACTCTGACATTTATCACTTGGCCTTTTAGTATTAAAAGTTATCTGTGTAACTGATAAATTTTAGGGTTTGAGTACATTTCATCACTCTTGATGAACTTTGCCACTTCACTCCTCTGTTACTTTCTTGGGTGAGTCCTGAAGCTGCAGCCAGTCCTGAGATCCTGTAGTACAACCTCCCTGTGCTGCAGACACTGACCCTTTGGTTTCCTTTTTAACCACCAAGGGTGGGGTTCTTGTGTTGTTGATGAGCACATTTGTGGGGATGAGTGGCCAAAAGTTGAGTTGTTGGGTTTTTAAATGAAGCCGTTCAAATGAACCCTAGTCAAGCCTTGTGTCTGCTTCCAGTTTATCAAAATGAGTGATTCATCTGCCCTCAATGCGGAGTTATATTTTTGTTCTCTCCTGCCACTGATTAAGTGGAGGTCTGAGGTGATGATTGCTTTTTGCTTTTATAGCTTTGCCAGAAGAGCCCAGCCTCCAAACAGCTGCCTGAATCACCTTAATTGGATATTTGCTGTACTTCCAGGGAGGTTTTATGGCTGTGGACTGGCAATATTGCTGCAAAGCAGCTGGGACCAACCAGCATCTGTCATCTCATCATATGTATATATGTATATCATAAGTCTTTAGATAAGGCCTGGTCCTGGTTGGTGAGTACATCCCTGAGTTGGTTTCCACATATTGAAGTCTTCCCAGAACACCACTGTTGGGAGTCTTTTTGGATGCATCCACACTAATGCGTGGTCTGAAAATCCCATTTTGTTGTGTAGGAATGACTGACCCCTTATCAGGGCCCTGGGGGGAGTTTTTTGTGGCCAAGGCATTGATCTTCTGATTGGAATCTCCCAGTAAGGGAGAGTTTTAATGCCTTAGCTTTTATTGCAACTTACAGTGGAGATAGTGTGCTGCTATAATGTACTTGGAAGCTTAAAATTAGTCTGTGGTCAAATAATACACCCTTGGGTGTCAGTGACCTGCATTGTGATATCCCTTCCAGGTTATTGCAGCGGAGCCATAGCGAGTTCTATTCTTGTTTTAATTTGTTCCTGACCTGGAACAATTCTTCTAATTTGAGACACTAATTAGGAGATGGTTTTAGTTATCTCTGATCTTTTCCATGAAGAATTCTGTGCCTCAGCTGTCTTGACTTTAAGATTTTGGAGCAAGTTACTGCTTTTGGCATTTCATATCTACATTTCTGCATTATTCATATAAAGAGACTCTTGGATGTTTTTGTTCTTGCCCACAAGCCAAGAGATCAGCGATAGAATTTTACTATCAATATAGCTGGTGTTTCTAATAGTATGTTATATTAAAAAAAAAGGCAGCATTTATCACTTTGATATTTTCTGTTCTTCTGAGATAATGTAAGTAATGTCCCTTTTTAAATATAAAGAAGTTATTCCTGTATTAGGATACTGGTTTTATTCCTGACCCTGAGTAACTCTGGCCAACTGTTTCTTAGCCCAATCCATGGGATAGTGAGCTTCAAGAGATTAGTGTAGGCTCAGTCTGTTCATGATACAGTTCTTCAGTAACTTTGTGTGAGTAAATGGCATTTAAATGATTTATTTTCCTTTTATGGAGAGAATTAGATATGAACAAATGCTATTTTATTAGTTCTGAAGTGAAAGAGGAACTTCATTACACAAGGGGATTTTTTAAGCATCACTTTGATGTGCAGATGTTGCCCCTTCTCCTTTTTTTATTCTTCTCATTTTCCCCTCTCCCCTACCTTCCAGTGTGTAATTCAGCAGTTTACTTTCAGTAAGCCCCCACAGCTGTGATTTTGGACTTTTTCTGAGGTAGAATGAAAATCAAAGTTACTTTGGAGTTCTTGGCCTTGTACTTTCCCAACTGAACGCGGAGTAGGAGCAGTGTTTGGACATGAGTAGATGTCACAGACCATCGGTAGGTGTAGCACATGTGTGGTCCTTGCTGTACAGTGTGGTCTTTCCTCCTTCTTTCCAAAAGAGGAGATTATTGATGTCTTTCCACTTTTTGCCATTCACAGTGAGGGGTGGTGCTTCTTTCTGGGCTTAGACCAAGGCCATTTAGTTCTGATAGCTTTTGTTGTTATAAAGGAATAATCCTTATCCTTTGTCATCTGATTCCATGTCTGTGGTTCAGATGGCCTTCTCTCCAGCTCCTCTCTCCATCAGCAGTTATCAGACCATGTTCTTTTCTGTCTCCTGAGGAGTGTGGTTTTTTACAGGCTCAGGTGGGAGGGTGCTTTTTTTTTATCTTTGAAAAAAAGGCTAAGCTTTCCTGTTTGGCCAGAAATTGTTGAGCTTTTTTATGGTTAAATTGAGGCCACTGTGGCTCCAGAATTTGTTATTCCAGCCTAACAAGTACAGAATTGTGGGTGTTTCATTCTGTATCCTATTGATTCTCCACTAATTGAACCTTCATTTATTGATGAGTTTGGAGAAGAAAGAAAAATGGATTAATATGGAAATTAATCATAACTTTTTGACTGTTGTGACCCAAAAATAGGCTAAACTTAAATGTCATTAAGAGCTTTCTGGGATATAATTGTTCATTATCTTGTAGCAGCCTGAAAACAATCATGTGTTTCTTCTGAAAGTTTTCACAGATTGAAGATCAATATCAGACATTGGTACACCAACCCTACTCTGGCTTTAGAGAATTTGGTGTGTTTGCCCTGTTGAGGTTTGCATATGCTAAAAGCACTGAAGGAAGCTTTGTGCTGGAGAGGCTGAAATATTGGCATTTTGTGTAAAAGATAAAATTACTTAAGATACAATGTTGAGAATATTGACATACAAGTTGTATGCCTCATGATCAAAGACCTATGGAAACCTGGAAAAGAAATTAAGGATTTGTAACTGAAACCAGTTGTTTGGGAAACTGTAGATTTGGAAAGATCACTGAGCATAACTAGTTGGTGCAGTTTGGTTCTACTGCCTTTCAAAACTGTTAGAATAATTGCTCAGAACAACCTGTGAAGCAAAGTTGTGATTAAATATATTTTCAGAAAGGTTATTTAACTGCAAAATCCACTGAAATTCATTTTTCCTGTATGGCTTTTTAATATATCTTTCTTTTATTTAATGTGTTTGCCTTCGTGACTTCTTCTTTTTTGACATTAAGGTTTGCTTCTTGCAGGCCCAGAGGTTTGAATTCAGTGTTAATCACGGCTTTGGTGAACAAAGATCTTTCAGTATGTTTGTTATTTTAAAACCTTTTTCTCTTAGTAGAACCTGGCCAGGTGGAAATGACCAGACTTCCATCTCTTAACAACCTACAGAGGTGGCTTGAACAGCATGTAAGATTGGGCTGTTAAACTTCGGGTTATTAGTGCAACATTAGCATAATCCTGCTTTTTGTTGTTATTGTTGTCATTGTTTTTAAACCAACCAGGTTGGTATTTTTTGTTGGGTGTCTCTTGAAGAGTTGACTGATGACCATCCATTGAAACACGGATGCAAGAAAACAGCAATATGCCCTCTCAAGCCTTTAAAAGCAAGCCCCCTAAAAAGCTTTTTTCATTAAATGGCCTCTTTATTATCCTTTCTTTCTCCCCCATTCAGTGTTACATGATGTCTCCAATCTCACCAAACAGAACCACTAGTGATTTCCCCTCAAACTACGACACATGAGCAGGGAAATCACCAGTGTTCATGTAATGTTGCACAGTAAAGCTTCATCTCTTTTCTCATTAGGTTCTGTTTGGTGAGATTGGAGACATCCTGTGAAATGTTTGTGAGTTTAGTGTTCTAGAGCCAGTGGTGCAAACTGGCCCCAGTGTGGTCTGATCTGTCACACTCAGGTTTGCAGGCTCTTGGGGTGCTTTGCAGATGGAACGGGAATGAGTCCGACGATGTTCAACATTCGGATCAGAAACCATTTGCAAGTGTCTTCCTCTTGTTGTGTGCGTGTCCTGCTAACAGCAAGGAAGTGGAACAGATTTGCAGTTACAGGAAAATGAGGAGAGTTCCCTTTTCTATTAAATATTCTCACTCTGAAGTTCAGCCAGACTAAATACCTGTCCCTTTCCTCTTCAATTCAAGATGTTGCTAGACATAAGTCAGTAAAAACATTAAAAAAACTTAATCAAAAAATGCACTGATTAAAACTCCCTCTGCAGGTGACAAATCTGTGATAAGTAACATTGCAGTTCCTCAGTGGTAAATTAGTGGTTTAAATGCCTTAAACAGTGTTTTTTATATTGTAGAAAACTGAGCTCTCATGTCACACTGAGCCAAAATGTTGTTAGCTCTATGCACTGAAATTGCCTTGATTTGTACAGGGAAAGATAAGCTTCATTAATTTCTCTTTATTTTAGTCAATGCTGCTTTATAAGTGAATTTCTAATCTACTTATGAAAGTGTCTTGTTTTAAGCAAGGGTTTGATTACATGCAATTGGATTAAGATTCTCATAGCAAAAATTAATTTCTGCCAGGAGGGTAAAATCACACTATTGGTGCTGCTGTTCTTTTTGTGGGGACGGCACTGTTGGTGTTGCCTTGCAGAACTATTGGGATTGGGTGTCCCCTTCTGGCTTTGCCCAGGGAATCATCCCAAAATGAAATGGGTGATAAGTGCTTTTGGCAGATCTTTTAATGTCTTCCCCACAAACGGGAGTTAAATTTAACATTTTAAATGAATAGATAAGAGGTGCGGCGAGTTCTGCATATGTACAAACAGGGCTGAGGCAATAAAGAGCTTCGTGTGGAGAGCCACCAGATTCCTAATTGTGGCTGTGTCTATATAATACAATACAAAATCACGAGGGCTGTGAAAGTGTGAACAGGCTTTTTGTGGGCTGAACTAAGACATGTTGTAAAATCACTGGCCAAGAGCAGATGCATGGGAACTGTGCTCTGAGACTTAATAGAGTAATTAGTCTGAACTGACAGGTGAACCTGTTTAGTAAGAGATTGGATCTTGTGACAGTTGGTTTTTTTCCCTTTCTCAGGTCTTTGCATAACTGTCTTAAAGTACTGCTAAATTGTCACATGGAACATCAGAGGTGTCCTGTTGTAGGGTTTGATTTACAGAGACTGAGGCTTTTCCTGTTGCCCTGGATTGTAAGATAGGGATATATTCTATTTGCCATCTCTTGAAGGTGGGGCAATTATCTTCTGTTAATTGGGCAGTTTTCTTATTTCTTCCACAACCAGGTTCTCCCTCTGGGGAGATATCTTCTGTTAATGGGCCATTGAGCCTCACTGCATGACTGATAAAATTACATAATTCATTGGGAGATGCTCCACCCAGGGGGATGGGCCAAGCATTCCTACCTGAATAGAATCAGAGATTTTGGGACACCAGGAGAGCCTGTTCTCCACTGCATTCCCAGAGGAAGACCAGGCCCATCTACACCACCACCAGACCTTCAGAGAAAGCCTACACCCTCCTACAGGATCAGAGCTGCAGCAGAACCACATCTGTCAGTGCAGGAGGAGCAGCCACCATTCAGCTGGACTGGTACCAACACCCTGACCCACAGGTGTCAGGTTGTGCTCTGACTCTGTCAGGGGTTTTGTTTGTACTAATTACATTTGTATTTTCAGTGTTTTCTAGTAAAGAACTGTTAATTCCTATTCTCATATCTTTGCCTGAGAGCTTTTTTATTTCAAAATTGTGGTAATTGGGAGGGAGGGGGTTTACCTTTTCTGTTTCAGGGGAGGCTCCTGCCTTCCTTAGCAGACACCTGACTTTTCAAACCAAGACAACTGTCCTGCAGCATACCGCTGTTGTTTTTGGGTTTTTTTACTGGGAAAAAATTAGGAGCTGGTAGCTGTTTGAAAAACAATTTTCCATTTATCTTACAGCCACCAGTTTGTTTTTATTTCCTTGGATGGTTTATTGCTTACCTCTGTTTCCCTTAGCAGTATTACTTAATCCTAAGGCATCATCCTGACCCTATTTAGTGCTAAAGTCCAGCATGCTTTTTTTTCTTTCTAATTTTTTTCTTAAGTTTCCCTATTGTTGATTCTTGCCCAGCTTCCACCAAGGTAGGAGGACAGTAACCACCATAACCACTCTATTGTATATTAGAGGCTATTTCATACCTCCCCTCTTCCCCCCTGCCAATATTCATATCCTGAAGATATAAAAAGAAGAGTTAAGGGGTGGTTCCATGCTGCATCTCTTTAATACTCTGTCCTAAAGCGAGGTTAGAACTGTCCCTTCCTGTGACTGCTTTGGGCAGACTGGTCACAGATGCAAATTGCTACTTTATGTATATCCACTGCCACAGGAAAAATCAGTCAGCAGCCTCTGTTCATGAGCACTTTTAAGATCTTTGTTTTTTAAATGGTTTGCTGCATTCCCAGTTAAAGCATCTGGAAATGGTACTGGCTGCCAAGTGTCAGTAAATTAGTCTGTAATATTCTGCAATATATTAAAATTACACTCGTGTATTACTTACTGTTTATGTAGTACGGATTTAGAGATGCCTTATTCTCTCTTCCAGTGTGTTATATTAGAATTGGTTAAATAGGTACAAATCTAGCAAAATATTGACTTGCAGCTGGGGTGAACCTTGCAAAGCTGCCGATTCTAGGAAATTGGCCTCCTGTTTGAAATCTGATTTCATGCTTTTTTCCATCTGTCTCAAAATGAAGAGATTAGGGCTGATCCTAGCTATGTGTGTGAGGCAGATTATGGTAATCTTATTATTCTGATCTCATTACACTTAATCTCTAGGTTTGAAAATGTCCTGACTTTAACCCTTTCTTCAAGTGCTACAGAAAATATAGTGAAAAAAGGTGATTGAGGTGTGTTCTACAAACTTTGGATTAAATCTTTATTTTATCCTGAAGTAGTAAAGTACTCAAAGACTTTGCTAATTGGAGTCATACACTTTGGTGGTGGTGGTTTGTTGTTTGGGAGGTTTTTTTGGTTGGGTTTGCTGGGGTTTTTTGGTTGTTTTGTTTTTTTTTTTCTTAACAGACAGTCTAAAATGATGGGTAAATCAAGTCTTTTGAGTTACAAAGGATGCAATTCACATATGGCAACAAATTAGTAGTGAATATTACAGCTCAGAAGATTGGGAAAATCTTAGTTCCTGATAGGCCAGAATTATTTTATTTACCAGCTTTTCTGAAACGAAATGGCATTTTCCAGAATTTTGTCTCAGTGTTTGACACACAAAAATATAAAACTTCATGGAGTGTCTCCTCATCGTCTTACAAGAACATAGAAGTTAATGCAAAATGCTGGAAAGTATGTAGCTGGGTAGTTAAAATGCAGAAAGAACAACTCAAATGGAGCACAAAATTCCCTGATTTTTCCTTATCTACAGCTTCACTCTGTTTACTGGCAAGTCATTTCAGTTTTAACTGACTATAAGGGGTTAACTCTGTAGTTTGTGACAGAGGAGACTTTGCATTGGACTGACATGTTTTACTGAACAAACATTGTCAGGTGGACTTGGAAGATTACAAGAGTTCTTTGTCTGAAACCTGGGTAGGAAGCTCTGTGCTCTCTACACAGTTTTGGGCATCAATTATGAAACAAGTGGTATTGCTTCTCTAGGTCTGGAAATGAAAGCGAAAGGACAGCTGCTGGTGGTGGGAGTTAAAAAGCAAATGTGATTCTCTCTCTTTAAAAGATTGGTATTTTATTGTGACTCCTGTTTGAACAGATGCATAGGATAATTGAGATTTTATTGTACTACACTGATGGAGTTCTAGATTAGATAGTGTAGGGAATTCTTTTAAAAGCATTTTGAATATTGCTCTGAGTATTCTACTGGTCATCTTTGAACATAGAGCATGTTTGCCAGTTCCCATTCTGAAGCTACATTTGGAGAAAGGGGAAAAGATGTGATAGTGCTTTGAAGCTGGGATAGGAAGAAGCAAGTTCCTTCTCCTCCTGTGTTTGGTCTGGTATTTTTATAGGTCGTCTAAACAGTGCCTTTCTGTACAGTCGTGTTCATTGTTACACCTGGTTTTGAGAGAATCTGCAATGCTGGAACATGACTGAAGTTGCTGCCTGGAACTCCAGCTGCTTGGAGTGTCTGACTCTGATCAGGCCTTATTGTTTTGTGCAGTACACGGAGCACTTGAGCTTCTCCTCTAGTTGTAATTCCTGTGCTCTGTGGAAACAGAATTCACCCAAGTAATGGAACCTCACTAGGAGCGAGTTGGAATAAACTGAGCCCTTGAAGATGATGTATGTTTTTTTTTTCTTTCACTCTGTCCTGTCTTGACTAACTTCTCAAACACTTGGGCCATCATGGCATGGGAGTGGAGAGTAAGACATGAGAATGAATGGCTGGAGGGAAGAAAATACAGTGAGAAGCTGAACTTAGCTCTGTCATGAACTCAGCTTGTGGAGTTGTGTCCTGGGGACATGTCCAGAATTTACAGACAGGACACTGTGTTGAGTGTCACTTGTATTGTGGTAGCATAGACATTGGAAGAGTTGTCCTGTGAACTGGACAAGGGTTTGGGTTTTGTTTTGTTGTGGTTTTGTGTTTTGGGTTTTTTTGTGTTCAGTGGCTTTTTTTTGTTTTGGCTTGGTTTTTTCGACTTGTGTGGGAGTTTACTTTTTTTGTAAGGTTGTTTTGATTTGATATAAAGTAGTTGTGCTGGGTGCACTCCCATGCAAGCTGGATCAGCCACCCCGAGCTGATATGAATGGCAGTCTCCATTCCTGCCCTGGGGCTGTGCATTTCGGCAAGTCTCATGATGGCAAAGCAGCCCTTTCTTTTTGTAACTTGAGTTATTTTTCTTGCAGTTCTCAAGAACTCTATTAAAAATTGCCTTACCAAAAATGCTACTTCTATTGTGCATTCACACTGGGTGGTGATGGTTGTTTTGCTTTAAGTGCTGAGTTTCTGGCAATGTTTTAATATATTTTTAGATAACAGTGAAGTATTTGTTTTTTCAAATGAGAGGTAGGAAATTGCAAAGAATAAAGAATTGCATGAGCTGGCTCAGTGATAGCAAGCCTGTTCCATTTGGGGTAGTGGAGGAGGAAGGGGGAATAGATGGTGAGGTAAGAGCTGTTGCTGTGACACTCCCCCAGTAATAACTTCAGCAAGGAGCTGTCAAGGATGGAAGGAAAAATAAAGATGTTGAGAATTCGTCGACTTTGACACTTGATATGAATAATTATCTCCTGTTGTAAGGGGAGGATAATTCAAATAAGCACAGTGAACCCTTCCTGTGGCAAACACAAAGCTTTTCTTCTTTTCTCCTCTGAACTTGGTTCTTGGCAAAGCAGAGCGTAGATTGCAGTCCTTTTGAGGCCGGGGTTGGCTCTGTAAACAAGATCTGTAAGACTCCTGCACAAAATTCTAGCACACAGAGTTGTTGAAGCCCTGGATTGATGAGGCAAATATTTAATTTTTGGTGTCTGTTGATGTAAGGCAGCTGCAGTTACCCTTGCATCTGAATGCCTCATGTAGCCTGGAGATTGGAGGATGATTTTTCATAACACAGTAGAAAAGTAATGAGGCTTTCTAGATTACTTTAAATACTATTTTCTGGTCTAACTATCACTAGTTATTCTTTTCCATTTTGTGTGTGAAGTCTGCTTAATAAAAATCTTTATCCTTCCATCCCACAAGCATTTATATAATTTTGTTTTCCATCAATGAGCCTGGGAAATTTTATGACCACAGCTAAATTATGCTTTTCCAAAGGTGCAGGTGCAACTGCTGTTGCCCATCCTAATAACAATAGGAAAATGTATTTTTATAAACTTAATTATATATTTGTTATCTTGAAATATATGGTATTAAAACATGTATTCTATAGGTATGTATTTCAAGAGGCTTCTTTGCATAGACTGACAGTAGTTCGTGGAGGGGTTTTCAGATCCTGCCTAGGATCTCTTGGCACTGTTGCTTTGCAGCAATTGCTTAGAAAATGATGTGTGGTCCGTTTAAAAGTAATTTTCATTTTTCACCTTAAAATGAGATTTCAACACCCTTTATTTCACTCTTCGCAGTAGATTGGAGATTGAAATGCACGGATGAGGAGGTCAGGATGTATTTTGAAATTGGAGAAAATGCAGTTCAAATAGATGGTGATAATACTATTCTTAGATCACTGAGGCTGTAAAACCTTTTTGGTGCGAAGAGGAAATGGCAACTTGAGCTTCATTGGCCAGTGATGAGCTTTTGCAGGGGCCTGACCTGGGTGGTGGTGACATTTGGGGCAGCTGTCTCAGGGTAGTGGAACGTGGGGTTTCCCTTCTGTACTTTCAAATGCAAATTGCAGAGTATGCCTCGGGGACAGGCAGAAAAGTCCATGTGGGTCTTAGGTGTGAAAGAAATTAGTAAATACTGATTGTCAAATTGTGATTGTTCAGTTGCTGCAGAGAGGTTATGGAGTTAGCACTCACTTGATGTTCTGTGTCTAAAAGGTGTGAGGTTTGTGCCCTGGTATTAAGATGGAATTTCCAATACCATAAAGCCCTGCCTTCTCCTGTGTGCAGTTTTGCAGTGTGTGGTAGGATGGAAGGGATGACTTTTGCTCTGCACCTGGGTGATGTAACCTGTAAAGAATTAAACTTGTCAGAGGGACCAGCAGCTGTCATTGTTGACAGTACAGAGCACAAAAAGAGACTTCATGGATGAGCCCACCAGCATTTCTTGTGTGTCCCTGAACTTAAAAGCTGTTTCATGTGTGAAGTCTGAGTTTTTTCTGTCTATGCTGCAGAAGTCTTTAGATGTGTCTTGCCAGGATCTGTTAGTTTGACCTGGCTGGCTGACATGAAGATATGGCTGACCTGACTCTCCTTTCCATCTTTATCCATGAAAGGTCCCAGCTTGTATACAGTCTGAAAAAAAAAATCAGTCTTAACACTTGTGCAAATAAGCCTGTCATCAGAAAACAAATACATCTAGATCTCAGCTGAGTCACTTGCTCCTGCTTCCCCAATTCCCTTCCTCACACTTGCAGTCAGTGAGTTCTGAATTTTTGTTGCCCCAGAGCAGGACTACCCACGTGCTCCTTCTTGAACTCTTGTCCCTTTCTTCCCCTAATCTGCTGTGTTTAAATCTTTGAGCAAGTGGAACTGTTCTCACATGTGTGCATTTTGAGGTGGATTGATGCAAGAATTTTGGAGAAGCCTTTTGTGTCCTTCTAAACTGGAAGCAAGGGTGTTTGCTTCATGGCAGTGCCCACTCCAGCAGTCCTGCCCTATTCCTTTCTTTCCGGTCTCCTCTGTTGCTTCACTCCCAGAGCTGTGCCTTGCACTTTCTGTGGAGCCAAGCAAGGTGGTGAGAAATACAGCACGTCCCTAAACTCTCTGCACATCAGTTCTCCAGTGTGGGGAGCTAAACAGGTGCGTGGGGAGTGCAGCCATTGCATAAACAGCTCAAAGAGCTGCTGCCAAAAGGAGCCACCCCAAACTGAGAGTGTGGTCTCTGAGTTTGTAGCTGGGTAGGAATTCCTGTTCAGAAGTAGGAATTCCTAAGTAAGGTTGTTAATTCCAGAGTGAAGATGTGTGCAGTATCAGTATTAACAGTTTGATTGCTGACTGTGTTGAGAGATGCCTGCAGTTATCCTTATTCCTGAAAAAAGGCTTAATTCAACTAGATTTTGGCTTATAGCTCTGTTTAGTAGAACACGTTTTCTGTGCCTTTCAAGGCATGACTTAACTGTGGATTTTGAGGACCATCAGTAAGAGATGCACAAAAGTTCAGTAGTAACCGAATAACTACAGTGTTGCATAGTTTTTTCGAATACATTTTTCAGTATGTCCTATCAAGTGTAATTAACCTAGGCAACTTTGTCGTGTAGACAATTAGTTGTCAAATATCATTCTTGGAATCTTTCTGACAAAGAGCTGCGTAAGACTGTTTGACATTCTGTAAAATTTACAATGCTATAGTATATTAAGCAATCAATAGTGAATAAAAAGTCCACATGCTAGTGGAATCCTAAAGATTTTAAAATGAGATGAAGTAAAGTTGAGGTTTTTATTGCTCTGTTAACTTGTCTGCAGTGTAAAATGAATGTGTACTGAGTACTGTAATAAAACAGTTTAAAGAAAACCATGCATACAGAGAAAAAATATAAAGGATTGTGCTGAAAGCCTTTTTTACTCCCCCCCCTTACTTACATTACTGTCATTAATAGCAGAAATCTGCCTGTTTTGATCCTTGGAAACATGTTGGACCCTTTGTTCGTGCTATTGCAGTAGCCTTTTCACTGGAAAAAACAGCAGCTGCAGCTCTAGTTAATTTGCTTCCTTTAGACACAAAAACTGAAAGTTGGTGCTTTGAACTCATATCAGTTTTTTAAGGCCTTTGTGGGGTTGTACCTTGTCATAGTGTGTTTTAAAATGCGGCAAATAATGTTTCTAATTGTACTTCCCACAGAAACTTAGTTGGACAACCTTTATATTTTTTCCTTCATTTTTTGCTTGGTAGCAGGCAGTGTTGATATGTGGCTTGCTCCTCACCAGTCTCTGGTGATCAGTGCAAGGCATGTATGTTTTTTCCTTTAACTTTTTCCAGGTTTTCTAAGTACATAATGTTGTTAGTCATTTAGATTTACCAGTGCATCCTGGGTTATCAGTCCTGGTTGTCATAGAATCATATAATATCCTGAGTTGGAAGGGACCCACAAGGATCATCAAGTCCAGCTCCTGACCCTGCACGGGACAACTCCAGGAGTCACAGCAGGTGCCTGAGGACACCCTCCTTGAACTGTGTTCACTGTCATAGTCAGTCTGTTTTGCAAGCAGAGTGACCTCATTTAGGTGACACCTATCATGATGGTTTGAAGAAATGTGAAAACAGGAAGATGTTCAACAAGGATCAAAGAACTGTCAGAGTTGTAGGCAGAAATAATCAACTGCCCCAGTGCAGGACAGGGAGTAACTCACTTGGTATCAGTTCCTCTGAAAATACCCCAAACATTACAGCAGAAAATTGTTTGAAATCACAGTGATGTCACCTCATATTGAGCTGTACAGACAGGGCTGTAATACTTGCCCACCATGCGAAGTAATTCTTTCACTCGGTGCATGTAAGGCTGTGGCTGGGGAGCACTGTAGTTTGATGTCCACAGGGCTGCTGCAAAACTGCCCTCTGGTCACATACCCTAGATTTCTGATCAAAGATTAAGTGCAGGTTGTCCCACTAATAATCATCTTTGCTCCCACCCAGCTTTTCCAGCACTGGGGTCGAGGTGCCTTATGTAGTGTGGTATTTTTACAGGATGCCAAGTGTTCATAATTAGTTTTGTCCATGTCTCTGGGACAGGTGTATCTGCTTCCTCGTGAGATGGTGAGAAATACATTCTGCAGCAGTGCATTTTAGTGGTAGATAGCAGGACAAAGTAGGACACATGTAAATAGAAGTAGGAACTGCTGGGAATTAAGTAAAATTGTTATGCAAAAGTAAAATTGTTATTGCAAAGCAGGTTACGAATGGATTTTGCAAGCTGTGAACGTCTGACCTATGGGCTGTCTGGGATGTGTATTTCCCCAGGGTATTTTAAGTTTTACTGTAGTGACCAGCTTCATTTGTATTGTAAAGCTCTAAAAGGAGAAGGACATGCTATGATTGCTTGTTCTTCATTACCTTTTTCAGTTTTTGAGACACGCTATCAAATCCTGGCTTAGAACGCAGGCAGCACAATGAGAGAAGTACAGAAAGTGAGAAATGTATCATTTGGATATGCTTTGCAAACTGCCACAAACCCACTGCTGATATTTCTGCTGTTTCTCTGTTAAACTCGAAAACAATTCTGAAACCCTCTCATTGGAATGTTTGATAGCTCTTTTTTATTATTTTCTGCTAGTGACTTTCAACCTTCATCCCTCCAAGTTTATGCCAAGAGCTCTTACAAAAGCCTCACAATTTTATTAAAGGACTAAAAGGTTGCAGTTGGTTGTACTTGGATAAATAGTCTAGAGCATGTGATAACAGATGTGTTTTATGCTTGGTGTCCATGTTGCTAAACTTGAAGTTGCAGTTTGAAACAGTCCTTGTAAGGTGGCCTGGAATTTATAGCACTAGTGTTAGCAGGAATAGAAACCAGGAGACCTTACTCTGACCTGCAGGTAAAAAGACTTACTTCAGATTTTTTCTTCTCAGAATTGAGGGTTTATTTAGGTGCTTAAGGCAATGTGTGCTCTGTTCTTTATATAGACATGTGCATATATGCACTTGGGTTGTTTTGGGGTCTGGTTTTGGATTTTGAACCTTTCCTAGATAGAGCAGGTTTGTACTCAGAATTCAAGGCTGTTTTTTTTTTTTCCTCAGGAAAAAGGAGGGAGGATTGCATAGAGCTCTCTAGACTTCTGCACATGATCTGCTCCTCAGTTTGTGCTTCACCAGTGGTGGTTTTGCTGGGACCCTATTTAATCCTAAATTAAGCAATGCTAAATAAAACCTCAGTGAATAACTCATTCACAAGCAAATGCCCATCCCTACTAGTACCTAAGTGAATTAATCCACACTGCACAAAAGAAAACCAACCAACTGCTGTGCTCTTCAGGGCTTCCAAATTTGGTCTGGATTGGGTTTGAGATTAAGGAAGGATGTTTTGTCTTCTGTTTCCATTATAAGATTCTGAGCACTACAGCTCATTATAAAAGGCAGCTGGTCCTGGTCTTTAGTCACTGTAAACTAACCCTTGGTCTTTTGGGGAAAAACAGCACTCTCCTTCCTCTTTTTAATACACTGCTCTTGTCAATCCCTGAGCATTCTGCTCTCCACATATTCGGGCCCAACTGTGGAGCTCAGGCTGTGCTAACAGGCTTTTTACTAGTTTGCACTCCATTTTGATCAGGCACTGGAATGAGACTCTGCATTCCTTGCAGCATCAAATGTTGAAGTAGTCGTTACATTATGAAGTTTGTCAGAATTAGTGTTTACTTAAGTACCATAAAAATTGCTGAACATAAAATGAATCTCATTTCTGAGAGTCCCTGCTGTTTTGGAAACACTTGGGGATCTTTGAGATGTGGAAAGCCTAATTAGAATGTGAGCAGTAGCTACTTCAAGCTCTGTAAAGCTATTTTTATTTGAGTTGTAAAATCACTGATTTTTTGCTTCAGGCTGCCATGCTTTCTCTTAGGGAGATTTTCCATCAACCTTTTTGAAAACAGGCTATTTGTGGTATATACAGCTTAACCTTTATAGAGGTGGTAGTAGTGGGAGGACTAATTTGAGGGGAATTCTGTAGTCACTGGGGCTGACATCTCTGTACACCACAAGAGCAGAGGCTGAACTGGGGCATTTGTTATCATTTTACTTCCATGTGTTTGTCCTAGTGGAAGCTTCCTACACAGAAGGAATGCAAGACCTGTAGCAAAGTTTCTTGAACTTGATTGACTCCTTCCAGGATCTCCATTAAATATTTTGGAGCTCACTGCATATACTTTAAAATACTGGATTTTTTCCTCCCATCTTTGTGCCATGTGAACAAAAAAAAGGTGAGCCATAGGGAAAGAGAATTGTTGTCTAGATTGGTTTTTTTACTTCTCTTTTTCCTATTATCCTTAATAAAAAACTCTTCACAGTTGAAGACTTGCCAGAGGGGACATGGTAGTACCAGACTGGCAAGGCCTGGGAGGCAGGGTGAGCTAGTCTGTGCTGAGTTCTGTCCTTGTGGCTGGACTTGACTGTGTCTCAGCTAACATGAAGTTGTCTCAAGTATTCCTGTGTTACCTAGTAAAAAAATATAAAAAGTGGTTTTGTAAAAGGTTGAATGCTAATTCCTTGCACCAGTCCTCTCTTTGGAATTTTCTTTGTTACAACAGATTTTACTGTGCTTGCCAGCCAGTGCAACTCAGGATTTCTTGATGACTTTAGTCAGTGTTCCTATTGAGTTTTGCTTGGTGAAACATTACATGGAATTGTAATGAGAGCTTGTTTTTATCTCATGCAGTTAAAAGTAACATCACTTCCTGTAATCTTACCCAGCTACTTCTCCCCATCAACCCTTTCAGAAGTTTAGGGTAATTCTGAATTTATCTGTACGTGTTTATATTGCACAAACCTCCACTGGTGAGTAGTTTTGTGCAGCAGATAGAGTGCAATATTATTTGGGGTTTGGAGAGAGAAGCTTAGATCTTAGAATGGCCTTGTCCTGTGGCTGACTTCATTGTTGGTTTGTTGTCTCAACTTTGTAATGTATGTTACTTTGGAGGAGTTTTCAGGTTCCTTCAAGATGAATGGAAATAACTTTGGACATAATTTGTTCGCAAAGAAACTAAAGGGAGAGGTTCATAACCCACACCAGCCTTCTGCTTTGAAAAGCTTCAAAATTTCCTCTTCTGGACTCTGCTTCCAGCTGCTTGGCTGTTGTGATAAAAGGCTGTGGGTGTGCATGTGCAAAGTCCGTGTGTGTTGAAGCAGCAGTGTCACCTCAAATAAGGCTTCTGACAAAAGCACCACTGAGGTGTGGGGAAGAAAGACCCCTGGACTTTGTTGTGGTGGAGAGACTTTCTGAATTACTTTCTTCTGAGTTTGTGTTTTGTGCTCTTCTTGTGCCTTAAAAAGGCTGTGGGTGGAAGAAGTGTTTCTATAGTGATAATGGGAATTGGGGAGAGAGAGAATAAAAGCCTGTCTCCATAACACATTACTGCATTATAGAGCAATCTACATCCATTATTTAGGTATTATATTATAATACTTGGTAGTTGAGTGCAATTTAAAGAACAGTGTTTCTCTAGCTGTTTTCAGTAATATTTGCCCAGTGGTTGTTAAGCATTTCCACAGCTTTTTATATCTACCTAGAGAACAAGTATGACCAGTCTTAAAGGATGTCCAAACATGGTACTCCAGGCTTTTTTCTGAAAAATGTGGATATTTTGCATTTCCTATGTTATGATAATTGAATTTAAGGAAAAGCCTAAAATATTTCAGCAGTTACATGTTCTTGAGTCACCCTAATTGTCCAATGTATCTTTTTGTATTGGAAGTTTGCAGTTAAAATCAACTGTACTGTATGTGATGAGTAAATCAAGAAAAGAAAAACTGATTTGGCCTGGTCTGAGTCAGTGTCATTTCGATGGGCAGATTTCCCCAGGTTTCCTTGAGATGCCATTCCTCCCTCACAGCCGCCTTGGTGACATACAGCCACAGGCAGGAGGATTCCTTTGTTCAACATGAGGATGAGACAGGATCTGCAGGTGACCAGGCCATGTCTTGGGTTGTCTTTGCAAAACGCTGAAGAAATGAATTTGAATATTTTGTGGTGCCATTTACAATAAATTTGCGGATGTGAGAAATGCCACCTCACTTTTTAAAAGGTTTATTGAACCAAAACAAAGGACTGATTAGGAAAAAGGGACAGGGCTGGGTGTGTACCTGCAGGCAGAGGCACAGCGCCCATGCCCTGACAGCCCTTATGTACGCTATTGGTAAGGGACAACCCTTATGTATGCTATTGGTAAGGGACAAACCTTTATGTATGCTATTGGTAAACCCTTATGTATGCTATTGGTAAGGGACAAACCCTTATGTATGCTATTGGTAAGGGACAAACCCTTATGTATGCTATTGGTAAGGGACAAACCCTTATGTATGCTATTGGTAAGGGACAAACCCTTATGTATGCTATTGGTAAGGGACAAACCCTTATGTATGCTATTGGTAAGGGACAAACCCTTATGTATGCTATTGGTAAGGGACAAACCCTTATGTATGCTATTGGTAAGGGACAAACCCTTATGTATGCTATTGGTAAGGGACAAACCCTTATGTATGCTATTGGTAAGGGACAAACCCTTATGTATGCTATTGGTAAGGGACAAACCCTTATGTATGCTATTGGTAAGGGACAAACCCTTATGTATGCTATTGGTAAGGGACAAACCCTTATGTATGCTATTGGTAAGGGACAAACCCTTATGTATGCTATTGGTAAGGGACAAACCCTTATGTATGCTATTGGTAAGGGACAAACCCTTATGTATGCTATTGGTAAGGGACAAACCCTTATGTATGCTATTGGTAAGGGACAAACCTTTATGTATGCTATTGGTAAGGGACAACCCTATGTATGCTATTGGTAAGCCAACCCTCCCTGCACGCGTGCAGATGTCACTCTTCAGACCCAGCTCCTCCTTCCTCCCGCCTCTTGGAGTCTGCACAGCCCTTCCTGCTTCAGCCCTTCCCATGGTCAGACGTCAACTTTCAACATTACAAAACTTATACATAACAGAAGTAGATCTTAACAGAACTTCTTACATTCAACATTTGCAAGAGCCAACATCACACTATCTATTTATTACACAGAGGACAAAAATGTTTTATATTGGGCTGTGGTGAACTTGATTTGTTGAATCCAGACAGTTTCCCTTGAAGCAGTTTTTACTTGCTGGTTTGTATCTAGTTTGTAACTCTCAGGGCAGAAAAGGAACCATTTTTCTCGGAAATGAAAAGCAGTGTTAAAGCACCTCTGCTTTAACACCCTCTCTGAGGGTGAGAACCCTGCTTCCAAGGGCTGTTCCATCCTGGGACAAGTCATTTCCAGGCTTAGAAACTCAGTTGCAGAATTGCTCCCTTTAAAACATTTGTTCACTTAAAAATTTTTTTAATTCCGTCCTAGTTTGAGTGTCATGAAGGCTTTGCTTGGATTTTTTTAGACTTTGGGAATGTTTTTAATATACTGCATTATTTTCTTTGTGGCATTGTCAGTGTGACTTTGTGGAGGAGAAAAACTATATTTTCAATAACAGTTGCTACTGCAGCAGTTGTGTTATACTTTCAGTTAGCACAGTAAGAGTCCCAAAACCTTGGAGTTAGGGAAGAGAGGAGCTTCAGCCAAAACTCAGAGCCCTCTCTGAATACATTTTTTTTGGGGTTTGTCTCTCCAAAACTGAAGCATGCTGACTAATTTGGCTAAATTCACGGAACATAATATTCAAGGCATTATGTTTAGTTTCATGTTTGCATATGGGTCTGAGCCAGATCTGCTTGTTATGTTCCAGTTTAGTGCCTGTGTGTTCCTGAAAGTGGTTTGGTTTTGAGAGGTTTGAGACTGATGTACAATTCCCAAGGGTGTGCTTGGAAATATTCTCTAGGTATGGAACTGAACATGGCTGGGGATGGTGCTGTGTGTGAACTGTTGTAGCTGAAACTTGGGAACTGCCCAACCCTTCTGCGGTCCCTCTTCTCCATTTCCATGGGAACAGATGGGCTTTTGTTGATAATAGCTGTCATCAAACTGGGAAACTGCTGGGCACAGTTGAGCCACTCTTACTGTAAAACAGGGCTGACTGCGGGCTGAGGACATCACATGGCAGCATGGCTTCAAACGGAGGGGATAAAAATATCCTTCCTTCCTCCTCCTCTCAGGCATAGATGCTCCAGTGTGAAAGGAAGAGTCACTCTGGCATGGACCTGATTGGATCTATGGCACTGTGGGATTGGACACAGAGGAGCACTTTAGGTTTTGACCTACCCAAAGAGCGGCAGTTTTGAACAGTTGATCTAAAAAAGTGTTTCAGATTTTTTGCAGATGTTGAAGGCTGTCCAATTTGGAGCAGTGCATCTTTAAAGTTTCATTTTGTTACTTAATTTATTTGTGGTTTTGTTTTGTACTTGGCCAATTATTCAAAGCAAAATCTAGTGATGCATGGGGTGAATTAAATTTTTAATTTTTAAATTTTTAATTCTTAGATTAAATTTTGTGGCCTTGGTAAGTCCAGGGAAGTCTTACTGTAATTCAGTTAAGAATCATGATTTTTCCTAGAGGCATAGCACTGTGTTTTAATATCCAGATGATAAATTTTAATATGATTTATTACCTGGAAGTCATTTGGCAGTATAGAATAGATGGATTTACTGGGTGCTCTTCAATAAAACGTTTTGCAGTAAAATGGTTTCATTAAAGTCAGTTCTTTCATTGCAGTGGATTTATGATTTAAAATCAGAGAGCAGTGTCAGATGTAAACATCAAAGACGTACATCAATGCACAAGACTTACTCATCAATATTTCTGACTTAGTTTTTAGTTACGTTTCACTAAAGAATGTTAGTGGCATAATTTTTTTTTTTGAAAGCTGAAATTTTACAGGACTATTCTGCAGTTTTCATGATAACAGCTTCATAACCTCATAGGAACTACCAGAATTCCAGCCGTGTGCGAATGTGACTGCAAAGTTGTCCTGAATTTAAGCCACTGCAGTACAAGTCAGTTTTGCTTGGCTAAGCATTGGGAGCAGCTCCAGGGGTGTCTGACACTGTCAGAAGAAATGGTTTTATTAGATCTGTGTTGTGGAGATGACTCTTGCTGAAATGATACGGGAACATGGAGCTTTGGAAAGAAAACAGTGTGTTCTGTTCTCTCTGGAAGAGCCAGAAAGGGGAAGCCAGGGGTGTTTACAGGGTGAGCGTGTGTGTGTATGAGCTCTCCGGTCTGTAACACAGGGCATGGATCCTTGGCTGGCTGCCTGCCACAGTGCGAATGGAGCTGTGACAGCTCGTTAAAATGGTCCTAGAAAGGTGTCAGCCTGGGGCTGTGAGGCAGGAAAAGGTCTTGGGAGCAAACACAGCAGCTGAGGTGGGAGCTGTGGAGGGCTCATCACTACAGCAGAAGTCCCCTGAACAGGTTGGATGTGCAGATATGTAGGCCGTTACCTTACCCTGCCTTTAATCAGCTATTTTTTATTCTGGTCACAAAGCTTTAATGCATCCCTCAGCACTGCTCCCCCGCTGGCATTTGGCTTCAGGCCAGGCATTAATGAGTACCCCAAGCCCGATGTGATTTGACTCCTCCAAATCTATTAGCATATCTTCAGAGCTACATAAAACTCATTAAACTAATTTACATTTGGGCATTAAAATTTCTGATAATTTTTTAATACCTACTTCCAAACCCCCAAAACTGTGGCACTGTCCTCCAAGTGAAACTACAATTTATCCATTCTTTCTGGAAAAAGAACAGACTACCAGATCTCTTACCTGCTCTCTGATGGTGATGAAACGAGTCAGTAGCACATGAGCTTATCAAAGCTCATGGGGGATATCTCTGATAAAGGAATGCATTCCATTGTGTAAGATTTGGTTTATTAGAAATCATATTAAAATCTGTTGTGTTTGAGTTGTGTTCTATTGTGCAGGACTCTAGTGAAGGCAGCTTGAGTTACAGAACAGCCCCAAATTACTGATTCTTCGAAGCTGTGTGCTGAGATCTTTACATGACTGAGTTACAGATCTGGCCTTCAACTCATGCCCTCCCTGGTCTCTGCACAATTAGATTTTTTACATGCCTGTTTTTGATCTCTGTCGTCCCTGTTCAGTATCCCAGAGCTCCTGCTGGTGTCTCTCACTGTATTTCATGTTGAGGAATCAGTCCCTGCCCAGGTTGCTGTCCCACAGCTCCAAGGCAGTCCAGCAGACATCAGCTGATCCAGAGCAGCTCTCTATGTGTGAGCTCTTACCTCAGAGCCTGTAACAGAGCCACGCTTGAACTGCTCATGACCTGTGCTCAGATTATCCCAGCTAAATGGCTGAACTCTGCTGTGCATGCTGGAGCAGTGCTTGGAAATAAATGCATGGAAGCCCAAAGTAGTAACTGCACAAAACACAGCTTGAATGTTTCATCCACATGTAAGTACTTCTAAGTGTTAAAGCCTCTTCAGCTGAAAATATCCAGAAATAGGCCTTAAAAATGGGTATCTTTGCTCAGCTAAGTTCTGTAGATGTGGCCCTGCTGCTGTGCTAGTTCTCCAGTGGAAGTGCTGGCACCCAAGGAATGTACATACCATCAGCCTCTTCCCTTCAGAGTTAAGGTACTTCCAGGTAACTATTACCCACTGTAATTTGCTGAGAAGGTTCACATTTTGCTCTCTTTCCTTTGCCACATTTCATTTCAGTAAGTTTTGAGGCTTTTTTCTGTTGTATGTAGCAGTCAGCAGTGAGGCAGATTTAGGGTGTTGGTGTATCACAGTTTTGAAAGGCAGCAAGCGTTGATCTTTAATTCTCTGACACACTCCCATCAGCTGTAAGAATAAGACATGCACTTGCAAATATTTTTCTGCTTTTACTTTCTCTCTCCTTTTTTTTTTTTTTTAATTTCCTCTCATCACCCTTGAAATATAGAAACATAATGGCATAGCAAAAGAGTTAGTTTGAGGGTTTGGTGTATATCTTCACCATAACTCTGTGTGTGTGGTATGTGATCACTGCATCTGCATTCATGTTTCTTTCTCTTTGCATTTCCCCATCTTCCTGCATTCAGGCAATGCTAATCATGTGGTACTTTCGTGACTTGAGGCGCTTTTTTGTGTTGACAAACACAGAATCATCTTGAGGAGAGGTAGTTCGAAACAATAGCATGGTTTTATTTACAGAACATGATACAATACTGGAGGGACTGCTTTCAGTCAGTGCACCAGGCTTGCCTATTGCGCTGTTCAGTGAAAAAATATTCAATGAAAAATAAAGCTTCAAAGTTTTTTGAGCAAGTATGCTTTGAAATACCAATTTGTGCTTTTTAAAACTACCTCTTCATGTGGCTCTTCTGTTGTGACTCCTGATCTTTCACTAATGTTTAAAATTACAGCAAGAAAAGTATCCCCTTCAAAAATAAAAAGAAGGAACTTT
This sequence comes from Dicaeum eximium, assembly GCA_013396995.1. Taxonomy (NCBI): domain Eukaryota; kingdom Metazoa; phylum Chordata; class Aves; order Passeriformes; family Dicaeidae; genus Dicaeum; species Dicaeum eximium. The sequence continues at coordinate 69,397 of VWZP01008978.1, read as the reverse complement.
GTTTATCTACATTTGCTGTTTGACTTTATTAAGTTAAAAACTTGGAGTAAAAACTGCTCAACGCAAATGGGAAGAATTAACCTGGTACCTTCATCGGTCTTGTTTGTATCTTGAATGTATCTCAAGCTTAATTTTTGTTTGCTTCCTTCCTTCAGGTTTTGAATGAAGAATGCGATCAGAATTGGTACAAGGCAGAACTCAATGGAAAAGATGGCTTCATTCCCAAGAACTACATAGAAATGAAACCCCATCCGTAAGTAGAGCTTTTGGGATAGGCTCTCTTGGTCTTACTCTGGGCATCCTCACAAACAGAAGGATGGTTTTCTGCAAAATTTTACCAGATCTACTCAAATGTATGGACAGATAAAGGATGGCTGGCTGAGCTGTGTGTCTCTGACTGTAGTGTTTACTTTAACTCCTTTCACAGTAGCTGGATAGCAGGGTGTTTTGGCAGGCTTTTCTGGTGCTTGCTCTGGTGTTTTTTAGGGTCAGACAGGGCAACCTCGGAGTTAGCAGCCATAAACCAGCAGAAAACCCTTTAGTAGAGAGTTTTTACTACCACTGCCCCAGGATAAATGTCTGTGTTATGATGATTCTCAATTTTACTGAGCAGTTAAGAGTAAAAATCATGGCATTCACCGCTCTGCGAAAGATGAAGAGTATTTGGAGCTGAACTTGTAGTATGTCTGTCACATCCTGAGTATAGAATCACAGAATTGTTAAGGTTGGACAGGACCTGTAACAATCATCTGGTCCAACACCTTCCTCACAAAACAGGCTGACCTCAAAGTGCTGTTCCATAAGTGTTGTTGCCTTGAACTGCTGCTCCAAAGAGCTGTGTTTGAGTAACTACTTAGAACCTTTCCCCCTGGGTGTAATGAACCCAGCATGTGAAAGCTGTAGCATTTCATGACTGCGTATTTTCTTTGTGTCAGTTCATGTGTTTATGCTGTCTTCTGCTAAACTTTGGTTCTGCCAACCTTTGAGATCCTGCAACATCTGAACAAGAACACCAAGCTCTGAGTAAAACAGATTCAGTTGAGGGTTTAGGAGGGAGAAGCAAAACCTGTAATCAGGGGTTTTACAAGGAGCTGTAGCGTTTCATTTGCTCACAAAAACTGATGATTTATATAAATGTTGAATGTCATTACATAATGAAGATATTGCAGTTAAATGCAATCAAGAATTATTTTTCTAAGGGCTCTTTTGAAATAGCAGAAGGAAGCTTCTGAGGGCCTGGCCCCAAGAAAGAAGAGGTGTCATACTTTAGAGCAGCCAAGTGGGAAGTGAAGCAAGGACACACAGGAAAATTCTGAAGTTGTTTAAAGCCTTGTTTACTGTAGTAATATATCGGTTTACCCTGGTACCAGTCCACTGGGGATCACAAATCCACATTGCAGTTTCTCTCACATTGATATGATACTTGTACCTTCTCATGACAATTTTCCAGGCATTTGAGTTATCCTGCAGTGATGTCTCCTATGATGATCAGTTTATTCTGTGATCCTCCATGATATTTTGTTTTAGAAGAATAGAGCTGTCAGTTTTTCAGTTTTTTATATCAAAAGGGAATGAACAATATTTGAGCCTGCAAGTGGGCAAATTTGGTAGTGGTTTTTAAGCCTAGTTAATTTGATCTTATCTGAAGATGTTTTAAACTGCTGATGATATCTTGATGGAGGCAGTGCCATGTGTCAGCAATGCTGGGAGTCTTAACTACTGCATTTCAACAACCCTGGGAAATTATGCAGAAGTTTTTATAGCATAATGTTGGCTTAGCTGTAGTGCAGAGCTCTCTAGTCATACAGGTCATACAAAAAGCAAACTGCAGGCAGCTGAGCAGTGAGAATGTTCCTTTACTCAGACTATCATCAAATAGTTTTCAAGAGGTTTTGGAAAGAAAGCAACCGAATATGGCTTTAAATCCTGTCCTAGGATCCAAGACTTAAATCTTCCAACTGCTCAGCTGCTATTAAATGCTGTGTTTCTCCTTACTTGTACTTTGCAAATCTTACAGATCACTTTGTAACTACCAGCAAATGAAGCTGGAAGGAAAATGTGGCACGGTTCAGTGACCAGACTTACCTGGGGATTAACCTGAACGGTTAATCTGAATTGTCACCTCAATTAACAGAAGCAAAGACTGAGCAGAACTAGGCAGGACAGAGAAGAGCTACAGGAAGCTCTGGGAAGGGAGGTTACTGTGAAGGCACAGCAACACCTTGCTCTTGAAGGGGGCAGGAGAAGACTTTGCTGTTTATGAAACACACCATGGATCTGATCCAGGCTATCTCAGGTCTTTGTGTTTGGTACCAGCTTGTCCTGGGGATATTCCTGTAGTCTCACTTTGCAGTATTGTAATTTCTGTGGAGGAACTCAGCCAAGTGAAATGATTGTGCGAAGTGAAGCCGCAGGAATTGCCAAAGTGCCGATTGAGGGGAGGCTGGAAGCAGTGAGAACCTGTGCTGTACAATCAGTGCAGCTCCCTCTGGCTGTGCAGCATCAGCAGGAATGCCTGCACTTGCTTCTGCAGTGCTGACAGGATGGGTTTTACCTGCATTACAGAGCTTGTTGGAGTCAAGCCTTATCAGGCTTAGCCCTTCAGAAGAAAAGTTGTGGGAATGTCGTTGTCGCTTCACCTAATTCTCCACAAGTGATTTTTGACATGCTGTGGTGTCTGTTAATTTTTTCAGATATTCTGTAGCAAAGATATGTGCACAATGCTTCTGCTGCTTTACAACTGTCTTCTTAAGTAGACAACAGTCCTGCAAAATAACTTTGTTTCATCTCTGGGGTTTTCTTTTCATTTAATTCTGGTTCTTTTACTCTGGCTAATGTGGTAGTAAAGCTATAAAACTGCAAGGAAGCTCAAGAATTGTGAAAGATTTTTAATCTTTCTATTTGAAGTGCCTTAGAAGCAGCTAGCAGAAAACTTACATAGTTTGGCATTGTCACTTTGGAAGTGTTATTTATTTTAAAAGAATAGTTCACTTGTACTTTGTAGTGATTCAGTAAAATTTAGGGGGAAAACAGGTAAACTGCTGAGGCTTCAGGAAGGATTCTATTAACCTCTTTCAGGCTTTCCTTCTTACTTTGTAGAGAAAGGTGAAGTTGTTTTTTGTTTGTGTTTAAGATGAAACTTTGTCACATGAGTAATTGAGAATTATTTGAGAACTAAAGAGGATTAAGACACTTTGTAAATAAGAAATATGGCAAGATATCTAAAATCATAATAAAAAGCTTGCTTCAAGCAACATTTGGCAGAGAGAAAATTCAGGACTTCCTTGTCTTTCTGATAGTAGTGCCAAAAGACTAAAATTAAAAACTACCTTTGAATTCTGAAGGAGTTTTATTTAATAGTTTCTCTTGGTTGATTTTTGTGGGCAGCAGAGTGCAGTGAGGGGCAGACGGGTCTCCCGTGGTGGTCTGCCACCACCTCACCTCAGGTACCCAGAAGCAGCACAAGTGCTAAGGCATCCAGAACGTACAAAATGCCATGAAATTCTTAATCCATGGAAATAGGATGGTTCAGGGAGGAAGTTTTTCCTTTTTATTCCAGGTGATAAAAAGTACACATCAAGAGTTTCAAGCGAGTGAAGTGTATTTGGTAACCAAGTAATCAGTCCTTCAGCTCTAGAGGTAGTTTCCCCATTGAGAGAAAGATCTGGTGACTTCTTGACGTCACAAGAGCTCCAGCTTCTCTTAAGAATGACTGTTTCAAGAAGGATTCTGCAACTCCTGCCTTGTTGCAGCAGCAAAACCTTCACTGCAGACAGTGGGCTGTGTGAGTGGAGCTCTTGTTATGAAATGCTCTCCTCTAAGGTCAGTCATCTGCATGGGTGTGGGTGTGCTAAGTGCTGCTGTCCTGTGTGATCTGTTCCTCAGAGCTGAAAGCTCTGCTTTTTAATTGTGAAGATGCTTCCACTTTTCTCATGCCATGTGACCTACCACTCATCCCTTCTTTGCCTTTAATCTTGGATTAGTCTGGAAATGCAAATGTAAATGGGGGCAAGGATCCCGTGACCAGCTGTTGGTCAGTGCTGATGATCTGGTGCCCTGGGGTAGGTTCAGCCTTGGTGTCATGGTCAGCCAGTGGCTGGTGAGAATTTTGGATGTGGTTTGCATGAGGCAGTTACTTCATGTGACTCTCCTGTGAAAGCTGCTGGATTGTCCTGCCTGTGGGAGAAAGCAAGAAAAGAGGCTCCTGAAACAAGTGTCATCAGCATATTTTCTGGAACGGAATCCATGCCTAGCTCAGCACTCCTCACAGAGACCTTGAAGGAACTTTTCTCACTTGATCTGTGTGTAACTGCAGTCCTGGCACCTGTCTCAGCTTTCTGACAGATGATACTTGTCTTGGACCATAGGAGTCTGGTAGGGCTCAGAAATTGGACTCTAGGCTGCAGAAGCAAACAGCTGCTGGATGAAGATACTGATTCTCTCTACTGAAGCAGAGGTGTCTTACCACCTGATCTGAAAGAGTCAAGAAATTGATTTAGATACAAAATGCACTTTCCATGTGTGCAGGACAGGGCAGTGCATAGACAAGATCTTATTTCCAGAGCTGTGGTGTTTCTGGCTCTTCCATGAATGGATTAAAATTCTTAACTTTTCCTATTGTTTTCTTTTCCTTCCCACACAGGTGGTTTTTTGGAAAGATTCCCCGAGCGAAGGCTGAAGAAATGTTGGGTAAACAGAGACATGATGGTGCCTTCCTCATCAGGGAGAGTGAGAGTGCTCCTGGGGACTTCTCTCTCTCAGTCAAGTAAGTCATGCCCAGGAGCAATTGTGTGCTAATCAGGCATCTGCTGCTCCTTTGGACTGGGGAGTAAAGGGCAGGTGATGGTCAGTGCTGAGGAGCAGGAATAATCTCACAGATGCCCTATAGCATTTCTCTTCTTCTAGTGACATTTATTCCCTCTCTGATAGAACAAACATCTTTGCTCTGGTTTGCAGTGAGCGCACAGGACTGACCTGGTGGCACGTGGCTCACACAGGCCCAGGCACTGTCTGGTGGTTTCTTTGTGGGTCCCATTCCTCCCTCTTAGAGCCACAAAGCACGCAGTGTGGACAGCCTCCTATCCTCCTTCATTCCTCCTCTGCAGTGCAAGTTACTACTTTATCTTCCCAAATGTGTAGTACATTTGCAAGTACGTTTTTCTGTGCTTGGCACATGCTTTGATGATATTGCCATTGACTAGCACTGGGACATGGAGCTGTGAAACCAGCAGTGCATTTGAACTCTCACAAGTGTATTCCACATGGGTTAGGAAGAAGTTCTTCTTTGTGAGGTGGTGAGGCCATGGCACAAGTTGCCCAAAGAAGCTGTGCCTGCCCCATCCGTGGAAATGTTAAATGCCAGGTTGGACAGGGCTTGGAGCAACCTGGTCTAGTGGAAGGTATCGCTGCCCATGGGAGGAGGGTTGGAATGGGATGGTCCTTAGGGATTCCCAGCACAAGCAATTCTGTGATTCTCTGATGTGAAGTCACTCAACTAGAGATATTAGAAACTTGAAAAGATTTGTGAAGTAATTTAATGTAGGATGGGGGTGGGAGGGAATCTGTCCTCAGCAGTTGATTTTGGCTTTTCTTTTTTTTTTAAAAAAAATTTTCTGTAATCTTCCCCGTTTCTACCATAAATAAACAAGATTTTCTTTAGAATCCTTAAAACATTTTTATTATTCATGTGCAATTCCAGCTGGCTCTGTTTTCTGTGGCTGTCAGTGATTTGTCACAACAAGATTTGTTTCTTTTTTTCCGGTCATCTTTGGTCTGTAACCAAATTTTTGTCCTTCTGTACAGCAGCACTGAGTCATGCCAGCAAACTGGATTAAAGCCACTGATTTTAGATATGTTTATATTTCTGTCTTGGATAGAGTCATCTGGGCTGGAATATTAGATATGAATGGAAGCTTCAGTTGCAGAAAGTGCATTCCTTTAAAAAACAGAAAGTTACAATGGCATAGCTGGGCCTGCCTGTTCAGCCTGGTGTTGCTATCTGGTGATAATGCCTCAGTTGGGTGGTTTTTCCTGTGTGTATAATTTAGGAAAGTTGTTTTCCTAAACAGTGGTCTGTAGGATTTGAAATGATGAGAAGCTCACGGGTTGAGGAAGGCAGAGCAGAGGCAGCACCCAGGAGTTGTTTCAAGGCAGTATCTGCTTTCCCCACTTATGTATAGGAGCTATGCATGCCAAGGGGGAACAGCTGTCTTCTGTTTTCAGTGCTTTAAGCTGAAGTAAAAATACCAATGTGCCATTCATCTGGAAAATCCCAGTGGACCTCTCCAGAGTTCCTCTTTATTCAGAGTAAAACGGTTAGAAATGTAGCTTCAATTGAATGCCATCATTTGTTGGAAAAAATTGTTAACATGGAATTGAAGTTGCTGGTTTATGTAGCAGGTTTATGCTATATGTGCTGGTTATGTTGCTGGTTTATGCAGCATCATCTTTGAACACTTTGGGGTTTGAAGGGGTTTTTTTCTGTTACATTTTGTTTTGGTGGTTTTTTTTAAAGACCAGAGAGGTCCTTTTGTTTCATAAGAGAGCCTTTTGCACAAGTCCATTCTGGTTACTAAAGTAGCCAATTCTGCCCTCCCTGTGGCAGTGTTTTCCCAGGAATTTGCCTGTAATGGGACTGGTGCTAATGCATTGCATTGTTGCACTACCCAGTGGTGCTGTGGGTGGGAGGGACTGGGACTGTGAGAAGCAGAGGACCCTGGCAAGGAGCAGCACAGACTGAGAGTGCCTTGAGTCAGTTGTGAAACCACTGGATGTGAAGAGATAAACCAAAGTGCTTGTGCTGTGTGACTGGCAATTCTGTGTTTGGGGATGTGAAGTGGAAAGCACCAGGGTGCAGCTGTGTTACTGTGACCTTGCAAAGTCCCTTGCATTTGTCCTTGGGATTCTGCACCATCTTCAGCAACACAGGTGACAGCATATGTAACAGCCATCAAGAAGTACAGGTGATCCCAGCCATGGTTGCTGCATCTATGTTATCAATATCATTGACAGTTTCCACTGTGCCCTGAAGGACCTTTTTGTTCCAAACTCTGTGCTGATGATCCCAAAAGGAGTTCCCCGTGGCTAATAATGTGCTCTTTTATGTTCTTCATTCTTTCAACACAGGTTTGGCAATGATGTGCAGCACTTCAAGGTGCTTAGAGATGGGGCTGGCAAGTATTTCCTTTGGGTGGTGAAGTTCAATTCTTTGAACGAGCTGGTAGATTATCATAGATCCACATCTGTCTCCAGGAACCAACAAATATTTCTCCGGGACATTGAGCAGGTGCCACAGGTAAGAGAAGTGTCCCTGTAGAGTGCCCTGGTCAGGCTACTGCAACCACAGTCTGGTTTGCAAAGTGAGATTGCATTTTAGAGTAAGAAAGAAGCTGACTGATTTTTTTCTTTGTGTAAAGTGTATCTTTAGATCCTGCAGTCAAAATTTTACTGGTAAATAAGCTGCTTTCTTGTGCAAAGCCTACCTGCACTTCTGGTCTCTCTGGAGTTGAGGCAAAATTATTGTTGCTGCTTGAATGTTTGACTTGTTGTAATGTTTATAGGTTCTGTTGCAGGATTCATGTGAATTAAAAATGGATTTGCTCCTGTTATAGGGCACAGTAGGAAAGGATAGGGAAGTGCTGGGTTAATGTTTGGATTTGGTGATCTTAGAAGATCTTCTTCAGCCTAAACAATTCTGTGATTCTGTTCTGATTTATACCTGATCGTAGCCAGAAGTGCAGCCCTCAGTGAGGCTTTGATACTGGGCTTTCCTGAAGAGGTGGTTACAGCCTATGGAGCATCTCTGGTTTGGATCTAGCCAGTGTGAAGAGAATCCAAAAACTGTTGTGAAGTGCCAGCTGAGCAGCTTGTGTGTATCTAACTCTTTATTTTGTTCCATTTCCCAGGTCAATCAGCGTTGTGTTTCATGTAACTGCATGTTTTGTTAGTTCTGGGTAAATCCTTTTGCTTCCTTGTACAGCATTCTGGCTCTAGCCTGAAGACAAGGGTGTGGAATTTGTGCAGCTGTCCAGGTGCCACAGGCAACTTTGTCACAGTTTGTCCAAACTAACACTTGGCTCTGCAGTGCCAGGTCAGAGATAAACAGAGGGGGAGAAAACAGCTGGCTGAAAAGGACAAGCATGAAGAGACCTTCCTGCCCTCACGATTTTAAGACTGCAAATGTATTTTAAATGAACTGTTAGTTTTTCCATCAGAAAGGAAGACTTGTTGACCAGGCAAAATGTTTGTGACAAAAGAGTTAAGGAAAATGTGTAAAATGTCAATATCCAGTTTTCAGGGGGAACTTCGTGTAGATCAATAATAATATTTGTGCTGTCAATTATGACAACAGGACAAGGTAACAGCAATATTATTGTATTGCAATAAAACACAGATTTACTATAAGCCACAAAGAGTGGAGAATACTAGAAAAACATCAGAATCATCTGCTCTATTTCAGCTCTTTCACAGAAACTTGACCTTTTTGTGAGGTGTTCTACAGCTTTTCCGTTACTGTTTTAGCATCTTGTTGCAGCTGTTGGGAGCTGGCTTGCAGGGAAAGGGAGTAGCCCAAATGTTTATTGTTATTCTTCAGCATGAGACAGCTTCTGCCCGCAGGAGCAGGTGCCTGGAGTGCCGTGGGTGATTCTCACTGTGTGTGTTTCTCGTTCCCCTTTCAGCAACCAACGTACGTTCAGGCCCTGTTTGATTTTGATCCGCAAGAGGAAGGAGAGCTGGGCTTCCATCGCGGAGACTTTATCCAAGTCCTTGACAATTCTGACCCCAACTGGTGGAAGGGAGCGTGCCGCGGACAGACGGGCATGTTCCCTCGCAACTATGTGACTCCAGTGAACCGGAACATCTAGAGAGAAATATTAGAGATTATTTAAGGAAACCAGAGAAACAGTAAATACACATACAGAGCCTAACTGCAGCCAGTGAGCTAAAAATCACACGGCGGTAAAACCAGAGTCACCTTTCACCGTGAGGTGATCCTCCTTCCCTCAGTATGGAACTTCAGGGGCGGGGGGGGGAAGAATTCAACTTACACACCAAAACTTACCTTAAAGAAAAAAAAAAAAGGAAAATAAAAAAAGGAGAGAGAGAGAAAAAAATGAAAATAACAAATTTCCTCAGCTGCTCCTGGGTTATCCCCTTTTATTCACTCTTGTTGAGAATGAGTGTTTTAAGGTCACTTAAGGTCTCACCACCACAACTCTTCTTGTTCCCCCTCCTCCTCTGTCCATCAGTGCATGAAGTTTTAATGCCATATAAAGTCCTAGCCATGCAGTTAAAGGAAAAGGGAGAAACTCTGCTGGTATTTTCTCTCTCTGCAAACGGTCTTCATTTGACATGAAGGGACATGAGAGAAGAACTAAATCCACAGTCCTGCCTTTAAAAAAAAACAAAAATCATCAGTTTCTGCTTTTGCCTTCAACATTCAGCATTCCTTGCCTGGGAAAGATGAGGTGTTAATCTAATTTTTATTGTCTCTTCTCCTTTGGCACTTTCTTCTGAAGCTCAGCAGCTTCCAAACAGAGGAAGGGAGAAGAGTTGTGTGGCTTTTTGTTCTATTTTTTACTTTTGAGTCACAGAGCTGCTTTGAGAAACTCCAACGTACAACTGAAGTCTATTAATGCTGTGTGTCAGCTTTTTTGTTTTTTCTTAAAGGTGTACGGTTGAGCACATTTTGTAATTTTTTTCCATAGTGCCTTCCCCTTACTTTCTTTTTTATTTTTTAAGTTAAAAGGACAGTCCAGAGCTTTTCAGAGGATTTTTTTTCTGCCTATGTGTAAATAAATACTTTGGGGGAAGGGGCAAAGGAGGGTGGTTTTATCAATGGACACTTGAGAAAAATCTACAAACAGAGATGGAGCTTTAATCTTCAGATTTGTCTTACTGTTCAACTTCCCTTATTCCAAGGAAAATAAAATCAAGGTATTCAAGTGGCAGCTTAGGCTGCTCAGAGGTGGAGAGCTGCAAACAGGACCTCAAAAGAAGTAAGAGAATGGGGAAAGTTATGATGAGGGAAAATTAGGAAGAATATTTTGGGGAGGAAGGGTTAAGGGGGGAATTTGAGTAATAATAGCCCTGAGATGTCCTACAAAATGTACATTCCTTTGGTGGAAAACTTCATAATGCAGAGAAACCTCAAGAAATAGTGAAAAAAACTTTGAAAAAAACCTTTACGCTCTTAGTGAATGTTTCTACATGATGCATGTGATCAGCCTGTCTCCTCGGCCTGGATAGGCAGTGTTTGCAGTCGTGTTGCTCTTGGGAAGTGGAGTCCATCCCTGTTCTCCAGTCTCTCCTCCCTCTTCAGGTCAGTGTTCCTGTTGAAGTAGCTCCCCACCCGCTCCCATTCACAGCAGGCTGTGTGTGACTGTTCTCCCCACCCTGCATCCCCAGGGCCTTTCTGGTGGCCCTTTGCCCCTCACCAGAGCAGTGTGACATTAAATTGGACAGAAGGAAAGCAATCGGCTCTTTGCGCCAATCTTCAGTTGCGTTGTTTTGCCCTTGGTGGCCATTTGGCTGGATCCCTTCACCCCACCAACACATCCCAACCTGCAGCAGAGATCTCCTCCTGCCCTGCCTGAGCACGGGCAATCTTTTGTTGGAGGGTGCCTTTTTTTGTAGTGTTACAAAAGTTTTACTCCTGAGATGAACTCTGCCTTACACTTTGATTTTCCAGCAAATGAAAGAGAGAGCTACCCTGTAGAGTATTACTTTTTCCCCCTCTCCTTGCTAGCTGTCACTCACTTTCTTCCCACTTTGTAAAGTGATTGGAAAAGGAATCTACGGCATTCTACACCTGGACCATTTGATTGTTTCCTTATTTTGGAATTGGTGTATATCATGCAGCCTTGCAGACATATGTCTTGTGTGTGTATATATATTAAAAAAATTTTCTGTGTTTAAATAAAAAAAAAGGCCTATGTACTTAATCCTTTAACTCTGCAGCAGCATTTGGTAGATAGTAATTAACTGTGAATAATAAATATACATTGAATTCTTCACTTGAGCATCTGTCTGTTATTTCAATAGTTAACTGACCAAGCTATGACTGAGCTTGTAATTCAAAAGGTTCTGGAGCCTTTTGAAAAAAGGGGGAGGTGGGTGTTGGGCTGGTGGAAGCACAGCAGCCAGGCTCAGGCTGCTGTGGCTTTGATCTGCTCCATCAGAGCCCTGCAGATTGTTTTCACTTCTGTTAGCTAAAGAACGGCTCTGTGGGGCTAATAAGGTGTTTGGGCAGCTCTGCAGCTTCTCCCCAGCCTCAGCTAATGGTCAGAAAGTACCTGTGAGCATGCATGTTGTAGTCAATTTTAACATACCATAGGGAAAGGCCTACATGGGAGTTTTAAGTGATTTTTAAACAGTGGCTCTTAGTTATTATGCTTAAATACTGATGATATCAAGGTGGAAATGCCTGGATATTGCTACAATTAGTTCTTTATTTTTCTTTTTTTGTGCCAGAAGTCCATATGGAAAATTCACGGTGTGGCTTGAAGTGCTTGGCTTTTTTGTAATGCCGTAGCAGAACACGTTGCTTGAAGTGGTGTTTTACTGTACTTTGGGTTGCCTAGGAAATCTTGCTTCCCCTGTGCTTCAACGAGACAAGAAGGTTTGTTGGTCTGTGCTTGTGTGAGGTGGCGGTGGAGCAGTGCTGAGGGCAGCGAATGCTCTGTGCTTCCCTTCCCCTCTCACAGCCCTGCCCTGTGGGACCAGAGAAGGGACACGGAGCTGGGGAAGAGCCTGGATCACAAGTGAGTTGAGGAATGGCTGAGGGAGCTGGGGCTGTTTAACCTGGAAAATGAAAGGTCTAGGAGTGACCTTTTTGCTCTCTAACTCCCTGATAAGAGGGTGCAGCTAGGTGGGAGTCGGGCTCTTCTCCCAGATTACAAGCGATAGGACATAATCTTAAACTGCACCAGGGGAGCAGGAAGAATTTCTTCACATCAGGAAGAATTTCTACATGGAAAGGGTGATTAGACATTGGAACGGGCGGCCCAGGGAGTTGTCACTGCTGCCGGGAGTGTCTGAGGAAAGACTGGACGTGGCCCTCAGTGCCATGATCTGGCTGACAAGGTGGTGTTGGCTCACCTGGTGCTCTCAGGTGTTGTCCAGCCCCACTGACCGTGGTTCTATGACCGCCCCATACCGCGCGTGTTGCGCCGTTGCCGGGACTCCATCTCCCAGCGGCCCCTTGGCACGCAGGCGCACTGCGGAGCCCGCGGCCGCGAGTGAGGCGGCGCTCCGGGAGTCGGCCCAGCCGGACGCCCCCGGTCCCACCGGGCTCCGCTCGGACCCCCAGCTGGTGGCTGCCACGGGCGGGGCCGGGAGCTGCGGGGCAGAGGGAGTGATGCAGAGGGGCATCTGTGTCTCCCGTGGGGTGAGAAGGGAGTTTTGGGGTGAGGACGGGGCTGTGGGCCTCGGCGTGAGGGGACTGTGGGGTGAGGGCTCGGTGTGGCGGGGGCTCACTGCTCCTGTGCCCCTGCCTAGGCTGGGGACAGCCGGCAGGCATGGTGGGTTACGACCCCGAAGCCAAGTGCGTGTCCACGGTGGAAGCAGCTGCAGCAGGATCAGCGTCTGGCTTGGTCACTCGGGTCCTTGTCAGCCCCTTGGATGTCCTCAAGATCCGCTTTCAGGTACCTCACTCGCGGCGTGCTCGGGGGCAGGAACGAAAGAGCCTGTCAGGGAACAGAGCTGATCCTGCCCTGGGTAAACAGGTCACCTGTTCAGAGGTGAGCACTAAATCCGCTCATCAGGCCTCGCCTACGCTGTGTACAGGCTATGCAAGGAAGTAGGGCTATCTTCTGTCCACCACTTCTATTTATACAACTTAACTTGTGTGGGAGTGGAATCTTGTGTTTCTCAGAGTTCGTTATCTTTCTGTTTTTGTGAATGACTTCCACTCTCTGACTGAATTTCACCATCATCCCCCCTGCTTATCTTTCTGTTCATGCACATTTTTATTCTTTTAGAGCCCTTCATAAATAACATCCCAGTCAGATCTGAATGTGGTTCTGTGGGAAGACAGAATGTCATCCCTTAGCATTGGCTGGCTGACAGGGTTGTGAATTCCTGAACTGGACATTTGAACCAGTGTTGAAGGGTGAAATTGAAAATATTTTCTCCCATTTCCTTCAGCTCCAGATCGAGCAGCTCTCCTCCAGAAACCCCTCAGCCAAGTACCACGGCATCCTGCAAGCCGTGCAGCGCATCTTCCGGGAGGAGGGCCTGACAGCCTTCTGGAAGGGCCATGTTCCTGCTCAGTTCCTGTCTGTCGGCTTCGGAGCTGTTCAGGTGAGGGGACCAGGCATCACCTGGGCACACTGTGTGTACAAGGACACTGCTCTGCTCCCTCAGACCATCTGTGTTCAGGAGTGGTAAGGTTGTATAGCTGTATAAAGCTGGTGTATAATTCCTAAGTTAATATTCCTGAGCTTGCTGAATAGACTGGAGCACAGTGAGAGCAAACTGAGCTCTGTCTCTATCTGGCATCATAGATAAGCCCTCCCTGCTCCTGACACTTGGCTTAGCTACTCATACCCCAAGCCTGGCAGTTTTTTGCTTCTAGTCATGCTGTCACCCTAAGGGCTTGTTAGGAAGAAATCAATGAAGCTCAGGAGGGTGTTTTACACAGCATTGTTATGCTTAATTTGTAAACTTTAATAACATCTTTAGGAGTAGTGGCTGAAAGGGTAAAGGAAAGCATATCTGTGACATAGCAAACACTCTTCTGGAGCCCCAGAACATTAAAATGAGTTTTTCACGATTCTAAATGCAAGAATTAGCAGAAGTGTCAGACACCAGAGTATCCCAAGCATTCCCTGGGCTACTTAGTGATTTGTACACAATGCAAGTTGGGGAGGACTTTCGAAGGACGTAGAAGGTGGTAACAAGCATGGGGGGATGGAGCTGTTGGTGAAATGAGTGAAGAGTGGGAAACCTGTGTGAGTGGTAAGGATCAGCTTCCTGACCCGTGTGCTTTTGTTTCTGCAAGTTCATGGCGTTCGAGAGCCTGACAGAGCTGGTGCACAACGCCACCTCCTTCAACGCACGCGACTCCTTCGTGCACCTGGTGTGCGGGGGCCTGGCTGCCTGCACGGCCACGGTCGCAGTCCAGCCTGTGGACACGCTGCGCACCCGCTTCGCTGCCCAGGGTGAGCCAAAGGTGAGGCTTACTGTTCCATGGTGGCATCCACAGCAGTAGCAATATTTCACAGGTCTGAAGATGCAGGAGGTTTGGAAGCATATACAGTATTGTGGGTTCAAATGAAGGAGCGGGTGCTGTCACGGCCAGTGTTTGCACTGTTACAAAGTTATCCTTTGTGCTGTTGACACAGCTTTCCTAATTGTGTTTTGGTGCTTCTGATCCTGACAGGCGATGCAGAAAGGAGAAAGTGTCCTTAATAGGATAACTCAATTTTTTGTTTTGGCTGTTGGCTTTTTATAGAACCTGCTCCCCAGGCTGTTGAACATTGCATTTTTGAAACTTTACACATACAGAGTGTCATGTTTAGATAATGATGAGGATGATACTTGAAACCAGTCACCTTTCACCTGTACTTTGTGTTCTTATTTACAAAAGAATTTGCCTCTGTTCTAACTAGGTCTGTAATAATGGGATAGATTTGTATCAGAGCCATTTCTGTATTTAGCCTGCAGTAGAATTGCAGTATGTATTACGTAAATTGTGTTGCAGGAGTTAAGAACTGTTAAAAGAAAAAGAATCATGTCTGTGATGCTGGTGATCTCAGGACTCAGCTCCATGCTTTGTTTCTTTTAAGTCACAAGGGCTTAGCAGATAACACTGTGAGGGTATGGAAAATCACCTTGCTCATCACTTTGTGCTGAAGACAGTCAGTTGTATTTTGGGCAGTGGGAAATTCCTATACCCATTACTGGGAAATGACCTGACCTTTGGTTTGCTATTTTTAAGTTCACTGGAAAGTCACTCAGCCTCTTCCTTGTTGTCCAGATTTACCCCAACCTTCGCCATGCAGTGGTGACCATGTACCAGACAGAAGGGCCTCGGACTTTCTACAGAGGTTTGACCCCCACACTCGTTGCTGTCTTCCCATACGCCGGTCTCCAGTTCTTCTTCTACAACATCCTGCAGCAGTTTTCCAAATGGGTGATTCCAGCTGAAGCAAAGAATGGAGGTAGGAACTTGGGACAGTGATGGCTGCAGTCAGGAGAGAAAGATGATGAATGCTAGTTTGGGTGACTGATGTAAGCTCTGTTAGTCCTTTCACATTTTTTAATGCAACATCTGAAAAGTATCTCAATTTCCCATCTCTCATTTTTACCCCTGCACGGAAATGTCAAATTAAGTACAGCGGAGTTCACAAACAGTCCCGTTGTGCAATAACCATGATGGAAGTGGGTGGATGGGAAAGTGAAGTGTCACAGGCCAGGGTGCTCTTTCTTTAAGAGTGTCTCATTACTGATACTGTGGGAAGACAGAGCTGCCATAATCTTTCTGTTTCATTAGTGCTGTGAGGACAGGACTCGGATTTCCATAGTAAATCTGCCTGCAGATTCCAGCACAGCTGTTAGGGAAGAGGATTCATTTGCTCTAATTTAAAGCTGCCAGGCTCTTGATTTGATATTTTTATGTTGACTTCTAGCTCCATTGTAAAAGAACCTCATCCTGATGCAACCTGCCACCTTGGCAGTTCTAGATACCTGTGCCTCCTTCAGCAAGAGGGATGGAGCAGCAGCATGACTTTGTTCCTCAATGGAATTTCCTCAGCAGAGAAACGAGACTTTTCAATATCATGTCTGCATGTTTAATTTTGGGTGGCAGAGGCTGATGGTGGTTTTGTGCTGGGACCTGATGTTTGTCAGGAAAAGGTCTAATACAGAACTTATTTCCCACAAGCCTCTGAAATCATCAGGCAGTGTCAGCTTGAGACATTCCAATCCAGAATACATCAGCCTGAGCAGTCAGGGGTGCAAGATTTACAGTGACCAGCCTTTTACTGGGGGGGTGGGGGGGGCATGAAAACTTCCATCCACTGGCAGCAAATTGTCTGGTGAGGGGGGATTGGGGTTTTTTGAACAGAGCAAAACCATAAATCAGTGTAATGGACCAAGAGGAGCTGGTCCTCTGATTCCAACAAACATTGCAAGCCTGAAAAAATACAGCTTGAGATTCTTCGGCTGAAACTATTGCAGAAGAGGTGATGTAACTTCAAAGGACTTTTTTGACCTTACTTCTTGTGAAAAGTGATTTTTAACTTACCTCTTATGATCTTTAATCAGAATTCCCTGATAATCCTCTTTTTTTCCTCCCTGTTATCCTTCCCAGCCAGCGTTAAAAACCTTGTCTGTGGCAGCTGTGCTGGAGTCATCAGCAAAAGCCTCACGTACCCTTTGGATGTGGTCAAAAAGCGACTGCAAGTGAGCGGCTTTGAGCACGCTCGGGCAGCCTTTGGACAGGTGAGAAATGCTGGAAGTGGTGGATTTTCCTGAGTGTGGGCTAGTTCAGTGCACTGGAATGCAGTGACAATCCACGAGTGGTACCTGTTGAGTTGATGTTTGGGTTGGGAGCTCCCAGTGAGCACTGGTCTCATTTAATAATGTGAATTTATACATGAATATACTGGCTTTTTTTTATGATAGTCCCAGGAGGGACTTGTCCAACATACCTGTGCTCTGGGTTGTCATCCCTCTCCATCAGCTGTGTCTTGGAGCTGGGGATGAGTCAGGCAGGCAAAGGGCTTTTGATTTACTTTACTTTTCTAGTTACAGCTTGGTTTTTCTGATTCAGAACCAAATTGCTAGCAGAGAATGACACTGGCTCTGTGCTGGGGTCACCTGGCTGTCAGGCTTCTCTTCTGCAATTAATATTTTGATACAAGAAATAGGCACCAAGTGTTCAACCTGTGTTTTATGTATGAGAATAGCCTGAAATTCAAAACAAATTAAATACTCTGGTGTTTTTTAGTACCATTGTTACCACCTTGAAATACGCTTGAAGACAAATACAGATCGTTCAAGGAACTTCCTCTTTGTTTTTCCATGAAATGTGGAAATTTTCTATTTTCCTTAAAACTCCTTGGATCTGAGAAGGAAATCAGTCTGTACCCCAAGAAACTCTGGAATAGGATTTTGATGTCTCAGCCCATTGCATTGGATGCTTTTCCTCTTGCAGTAAGATACAGAATTTTTTCTTAGCATTGGTGTCACAAGATGTTAAAACTGCACAGTGTAATATGACAACATGCAGACAACTAATTTGGAAAGTTCTAAGTGCTGTAGCTGTGTTTTCTTTCTGTCAGAAAACTCAACATTTTTTCCTTCTTAGACAGTGAAGAGCATAGAAAACAGCAGCAGTGCAATCTGAAATAAAGACTTCACAAACCTGTGCCATAAATTTAAAGTCATGCTCTTGTTGCATGCAGAGGTTTTACAGCCATTCAATGAATGATGTGCATAAACCATTGCTGATGCTGTATGTCTACATTTCCTCTATCCTGCTCTCTCTGAACAGTCTCTGAAACTTTCAGTTAGTTATTACACTATCCAGAAAGGCATCTCCAGGCTGCATGTCAAGATAATGTTTCTGTGGTACAGTCTGGAGATCTTTGTGGTTTTTTCCAGTTGTCCTGAAGTTTTCTTGTTTAACCTTGTTGCCATTTCTCTCCCAGGTACGGACGTATGGGGGTCTCCTGGACTGCATGAGGCGGATCATGCGAGAGGAGGGCCCAGGTGGGTTCTTCAAGGGTCTCTCTCCCAGCTTGCTGAAGGCTGCCTTCTCCTCTGGCCTCATCTTCTTTTGGTACGAGCTGTTCTGCAGCCTCCTGTGCGCCCTGAAGAACCCTGAGAGCATGAAGAGGAAGGAAGGCTAAAAGGGATGTGTGTGGCTGCCTGCTGTTCTCCTCAGGAGGGGAGACTGATGGCCTTGCTCTGTCACGAATGTGTTGGAAATGGCAGAGCTCCCAGAGCTCCCCCAGCCTAGGGAGAATCACCTCCTGGGACCAAACAGAAGGAGAAGGCGACTGCAGTTCTGCTGGAGACACTGAACTGCTTGGCTGGGAGCGTTGAACAGAGCACTTTTCTTCTGTCTCCTCTCATAGCAGTGCACATTTAGTGGGGAGAGGGGGAGCCAACAGACCGCTCCCTAAAAATGCCTGTGCTCTGGAAAGTCACCCAATAAAGCAGGTGAATCCCTGAGCTCGCCCTGGATCCCAGAGAGGGGATTCTGGCTCAGTCTAGTGCTGCTTAACCAACCAAACACCACTTCCTAGCACTGCATCTGCACAGCTTTATTCCTTTGCTCTGTGCCTGATGTTTGCACCAGATTCTTGTCTTGGTGTTGCACAGGTCGGTCTGTTCTGCTGGTGTGAAGTCAGGTAAAGCCACATTAGTGCACACATCCTCAGTTTTCCTTTCCTTTGCTGCCAGCTGCTGTTTCTTGGTCACCACTTGCTAGCTGAGCATTCTCTGTCATCTTAAACACAGCATGTTCTCTGATCATGCTGGACTGGACTTGTTCTTCCTTTAACTCCAGTGAACTTGCTTGTATGCTGAATTCTCATTTCTCTTCCTGGATGTCTGGCCATACATCTCTTAGGGATTTGCACTGCCTCACTCACTTTCTACAAGCAAACTTGCATATTAAGAGCCCCAATCTGAGGGGATTCAATGCACAAACCCAGTTTTTACTTCAGGGTGCTTTACTTCAAAGCAGTGAGTAAACAAATGCTGTATAGAGTTACAAAATAATTATTCTAAGCTGGAATAATGAAGGGAAAGTCCTGTGGAAACTAGTAATTTTATTATCATTATTTATTTAATAGCACCTTTGAATGTGTCTAACAAGTATTTCTGTAGTGGCCTCAAAATATTTCGGAACCTCAGTCCTGTACTGGTGCTAGTAGATGAAAATGTTTTGACAAGATTTGCTGAAGTGAAAGGAATGAACATCAAATGGGATTTGGTTGGCTGAGCGTGGTGTTTCACATGGGTGATTGAATTAAGAGATGGAAAAGTGTTTTTCTGGAGTTTCAAAGGTTTTATGAGTGGTTAAAAAAACCAACAAAACAACCTACCAACAACTCTGATTTATGTAACAGTGGAAAAGAGGCAAATTACTTTCTTCCTCCTCTTTTATTCTGTGTTTTTTCAAGCCTAGCAGGGTGTGGCTGGACTTCTGGAAGACAGAATTCCCAGCCCTGCCATACGAAAGCACATTAGTCATCTGCAAGGGGTGGATAAGGCAGAGCACTGCAGTTATTTGGAGGATGGTTTGATGGTTTTTAACACAGAGCTTTTCCCAACTCTTTTACAGTATTCAGGGTGTTAATCCCAAATGGTCTGGCCAGATTCCAGCGTGACCAGTTCCATTCCGCTGACACAACTCATCTGGCAATTTTGAGCATATCAGCATCCTCACTTATCCTGAGCTATTGTGAGAGGCTGTTTTTAAAAAACAGCTGTTTCACTGGTGGCTGAGGTATCTGGAGAAATTCCTTGCAAGCCCAGGCTGAATAACTTTGTGTCTGCTATGGGTTTGAGATCTTGGAGTACCAAGTGGCCTGCAGGTGACTGAGCTGCATAAAATTAAGTTCATTGAGCAGTGTCAGTGTCAGGCAGGAGGCTAATATGTGAGTCTTAAAGAGGGAGAGAGAGCTGCATATACTCTAAAAATGGCTATTTTGTTTAGAGCAGAAAATGCAGGAAATGCGGAGTTTCTCCAAGTGCCTCAATCCTATTGGCATTTTCCTGTGTTATTTAGGCTCTTCTGAGATTCCTCAGAATCTTCTTAACAAGGTTTAGCCTTTGTTTATCGTTCACCTGTTGTTCTTGGAAAGACATAATAAGGAATAATGAACTCAGCCTCACGACATCCTTCTATGGGAGAGAAATGTCTCTTTTCAAAACAGACACAAACAGGTTGGCTTTGTTACTGTCTTTTGTTGCTGGTGAGAGGACTGTCGTCATGGTTAGCAGGGACAGGCTAGAGCAGAAAATGTTCATTGCTGACCTAGGCTTCCTTAGGAAATGGGGACTCATCATCCCATCTAAACATTGCAAGACCTGTTTTCCATTTTTTGTCAAAGAGCTGCTGTTAAACCGCACAAAATAGGAGGAAACTGGTTGGGAACTCAGTGGCAGGAAAGAACAGGAAGATCTGTGCTCTGTTAAGATGATGGTCCTCAAAGGTGCTGTGGGGCTTGGGGTAATGCTGGTATGGGCAGCTTGGCTGCTCCACAGATAGGGCAGCACTGGAGAGTAAGGAGCAGCCTTTCTTCTCTGGTGTCATTTATCCTCCACTCTGCATTAACTGAGCTTGCCTCCACCCAACAGATGGTAAAGCCAGAGTTTAAGTTGTGCCTGTCTGGCCTAGGCTGTGGAAGAGACCCTCCCTTGTCAGAGGCCTATGGGCTGTGAATCACAATTGTTACAGGCCCATAAAGGCATCTGGGCCTCCAGTGAGAGGGAGAAAAATGTGACAACTTCAGCAATATTAGTAGGAGCTGCATGCAGCAATCACTTCTTCACCTCTGATCAGCAGCATTTGTCCCTTACAGATTTCTCATGTGCACCTTGCTGGGGAAAGCACTGTAAGAGGAGTGTTGATTTCTCTGTGGGATTGAGGCTGAATGAAGCACTAGGAGGACAGGTCTTCTCAAGCTGCTCTGGCAAAACACATGCTGTTAGGAGCTAAATCTCTTAGAGGAGCAGGAGATAGGAGAGGTCTGTGGTCACCTTGTTCTCTCAGGTGCTGGGACAGATAGGTTCTTGGAAGCTGCATGCTCACGTTCAGTGTGACTCGGCATGGCAAGTGCCTTGCTGTGAGACTTGGCTGATTTTGGCCTTTGGGATTTCTTTCCAGGCTAATCCTATCACCAGGGATTTGCCTGCAGTTCACCTCACAAGCTGCTCAGCAGTTGTGTTTGTTTTCTTCTAGTGCCTTTTACCATGAGAACATCCAAAAGCTCTTTAGCAGGCAGAGTGTTGGTGAGGAGTTGTGCTGTGGTTGTTCGCAGCTCCACCACAGCACTGAGCCGGCCTCGGACGCGTGAGATCTGTGAGGAACACGCTGCTTCCTGCAGTGCTGGCTGGCTCAACGAATTCCTAGGGCAGTCCCACTCTCAGGATGCTCATCCAGAGCTGCACAGCATCATTTTTTACAAGAAATTAATGTTTTACAGTCGGGACTGGAATAGATCGTTTTAATTTGGATTTAAGTTTCTCTTGTGATGTAGAAACTCTAATTGTGGCATTTTACTGTGTTGCCTGAGTGGATCTTTTGCAGCTGCTGTTTCCTGAAGGCATCCAAGCACAACACACACGGTGTGTGCCTACCTTTAAGACAAGGTACATTAAATATTTTGTTATGCAGTGGCTGGCTGCAGTTGGTTTATTCCTTTCCTTTTTGTGCCTATGCTGGACCCCACAGGAACATTGTGGCCCTCCCAGCTGCCTGAAAGGGAGGATAATCAGGGGCCCAGAGTGTGGGGCAATAGGAGCCATTTGGACTTCCCATCACTGGCTTGTGGGTGCTCCTCAGCTGTAGGCAGACCTCTACCCTCTGTGTTTGGTACCACTGTTGAGAACTGCACCAAAAGGGATCAGCCAAGGGGGATTTTTGCAGCCCAGTCCCACTGCTGTGTCCTAGAGGAGCTTTTGGAACTGTGGTAGCCAGTCCTGAGCCTCACAGGCTGAGGATGAGTTTAGGCTTTCTTTGTATCCAGCCAGGCCATGCAGTGCTACAAAAAATATTCCCAAACTGTTCGTTCTGTGCTCCCTCAACCATTCCCTGGTTTCAGCAGCCTGTGAGGTCTGACCAGAAGGCTTCATTGCAGAGCAATGAAGACCTGCGGGGGGTCTTTCCATATGAGATTTGAGAGGAAAAACGTGGTGCGTTATACCATACTCAGGTGTTGTTGCAGTGCGTTGGTTTAGTGCCTCTCCCCTTTTCTGACTTCTTTTCTACTCATTTTTTATACCACTCGGCTGCAGCCTGCCCTGGCCCGGAGGGAAGGGCGGAATTCACGCCGCTGTCACTCGTAGAGCGCCGGGACAGCCCCGTGGGGGACCGGGGTAGAGGGGTAAGTGCTGCCCGCGACCCCCCCGGCGGGGGGAGTCGGAAAAGCAGCAGCCGTGTCCGGGAGGGTGTCTGGGGAGGCAGCCGGCCGTGCCTGGGGGGAGCCCGGCAGTTCCCGCGGAGCAGCCGGCCGTGCCCGGGGGAGCCCGGGAGTTTCCCAGCCGGCCGTGCCCGGGGGGGCCCGGGAGTTTCCCAGCCGGCCGTGCCCGGGGGGGCCCGGGAGTTTCCCAGCCGGCCGTGCCCGGGGGGGCCCGGGAGTTTCCCAGCCGGCCGTGCCCGGGGGGGCCCGGGAGTTTCCCAGCCGGCCGTGCCCGGGGGGGCCCGGGAGTTTCCCAGCCGGCCGTACCCGGCGCTCAGCCCGCTGTGCCCCGGCGCTCGCAGGCGGTGGCGCTGCCGCAGCTGCCGCCGCTCTCCCGCCCGGCCCGGCCCGGCCCGGCCCTCCCCCGGCTCGGGCGAGGAAATGACCTAAGAGGAAACCTGGGCCGTGCCGGGAGGGCGCGGGGCTGGGGAGGTGCCGGCGATGTCCCGGCGGCCGGAGGACACAGCGGGGGCGGCCGGCAGGTCGGTGGGGTTGTGCCCGGCTCCCCCTGTCCTGCCCGGGGCAGCGCGGGGGCTGCTTTCCCCGGGATCCGCCTCTTCCTCCGTCCGGTGGCTCTTCGGTTTGTGCTGGCCGCAGGGCTGGAGCGACGGGAGGCAGCGGCGAGGGTTCCTGGGGCTGCGGTGGTCCAGCTGCCCCGGGCAAGAGGCGTCTTGACGCTGGGGGTTCCACTTGCGGTTCGGCGGGGATGGGAGGGGGGTTCCGGGGGCTGGTAGAGCCACTGGGGCAGACAGATTAGACTCTCTGCTCTCCTTCCTCTCCTTGTCGTGGCCAGGACTTGTCCAGCCCATACTGCCAGGTGTGACCCTGCAGGTCGCAGGTGCCCTGGCACCTGAGCTGGTGATCACCGGCAGATTGAGGGCGCTGACCCCAACCGTGTCAGCCCCCGCGACGGCTCGTCTAGCAGGGGCCAGTGGCAGAGGAGCAGTCGGTACCAACAGGTGCCCCGTGTCACCCACTGCCACCAGCCCTTCCGATAGGGTGGCGCTGGTAGGAGGGTCTCTAGTGCAGGTGAGACCTGGCTGGCTCGGTGCTCACAACGCCGTGGTTTGCTCTGGGCAGGGTTATTTGGAACAGCAGTTCCAAGCAGCCGTGGCCATCCCCATCCAAAGGGAGCCGTGGAACGGAAGCTCCCGGAGAGGGGCCGGGAGGCGGCGGCACAGACGCTGCCAGACAGGCTCGGGCGCTTCCCGCTGCGCTGCGAGAGGCACTGTGCTCTCGCCAGTTCCTGCTGTGTGGAGATGCTGCCGCTGGGACACGGGGCTGCTGGTGATCTCAGGCTGCTCCACTGGCAGTGCAGCATGGCATGAGTGCGGACGCAGAGAGAGGAGAGGTCGGCCAGGAAGGTGTTTGCGAACCAGGCACGGCACGGAGGGCACCCAGCTGCTTGTGAATCCATCTGGGAAAGAAACCTCTGTGCCAGTCCCGGGTGGGTGAGAGGTTTGGCTGGGAGAGCAGCGTCGACAGGTGGTCACCCCCATGGGGCTGCTCTCTGCTCTGAGTTATTGTTGTGCTGTATATGAGGGGTCTGCCCACGGTACCTGTCCCATGCCCCTAAAGGCTCTCGGGCTTTGATCTAGGTAGGCACCTGTTTGCAGAGAGGGGTGAGTAATGGCCGAGGAATTTCGACGAGCTGGCAAAACTCATTTGGCCGATTGCCTTCTCCTCTTTGTGCTGCCGGTCTGGCCAGCCCTGCATTTCCATCCAGCAGATCCTGTGTGAATCAAAGCAAGCCCTTCCTCTCTGTGCCGTGTGTACCCTCTTGCTGTCTTCACTGTATCATGAAGCAGAAGAAAATCAATCTAGAGACTACTTAGGAGCACTGCTGGTGCTGCAAAGCAGTGCTTGACTGCAGAGGGATGGGAGAGATGGGAGCTGTTGCTGTTGGAGATTTGGCTGCTGAGTTTGCTGTGTCACACTGAGAGCTGGGGGAGCCCAGCTCTGGTGCAGGAGAGGTGCTCTGGTGTGTTGGACGTTTTTGCACTGGCTTTTGATTCTTCCCACATTTTTGTATGAAAGCTGATGAATTGGTGTTTAAAAGGCCCAAGGGAGCAGTGTGTGCCTTCCAGTGATACAGCCACATATATTTTGGGTCTGCTCTGCCTGTAACACGTTTCTCACATCAGAAAAATATAAAGGCTCTGAAGATGAAGTTCTATCATCAGCTGGTAGGAGACAAGGCTTTAAAGGATGTGGGAATGAGAATTTGCACAGATCTAGGGGTAGAGTTGGTGCCCTAATAAAAGACGAGTTTCCTTGGGGTGGGGAGCTGTCAGGGAACAGCCTGTGCTTCAACATTATCTGGGATGTGCTGAATGGGAAATGGGTGAAGGTTTGCCTCTGTCCAACTAAGCTCTGTGTGCTCCTTCCCCAGGGACTGTCATTAACTCATCCACTTCCCTGACTCTTGTCCTTGGAGGAAACCAGTCATGGGGGAAACGAGCAAAGAAGAGTACAGAATACAGTCCTTTGACTCGGAGACTCAGAAGCTACTGAAAACAGCCCTCAAAGGTCACCAGGTTTTTATGAGCTCCTCTGCTGTGCACGGTTTCTGCACCATTTAATGTGACTGTACTGGGCCCTGCACAGACCTTGGTTGCTTTCCAGGTGCCTCAAAGCAATCAGGGGCCAAAGAGGGCTGGGTCCTGACAGTATTCCTCTTCTCTGCAGATCCCAGTAATGTGGACCTGGAGAAAGTGGCCAATATTATAGTGGACCAGTCCCTCAAAGACTCTGTGTTCAGCAAGGAGGCTGGGCGCATCTGCTACACCATCATCCAGGTGAGAGCTCATGTCTGGACAGTGAAACACCTGGGCTGTTGTGTGGCTTGTCCCTGGGCTGGGCCAGGAATGGCTTTGCCCCATTCACGTGCTCTGACCCTTGCCCATCTCTCCTCTCCTGCCACTTGCCCCATGCAGTGGCAGCATCCAGAAGAGCAGTGGGCCAGCACAGGCAGCGAGTTGCAGCTTTTCTGCCTCTTTGGGAATCACAGGAGGGTATCTGTGTGGTACTGCATTCCCCTGCCCCTCTGGCACCCCTGTTTCATCCCTCCATTATGTTTTTGTGGGCTTTTAGGCAGAGAGCAAACAAGTTGGCCAGAGCACCTTCCGGAGGAGCCTGCTGAACCGGCTGCAGCAGGAGTACAAGGACAGGGAGGAGCTGCGCACCCGCTCACACCAGGCCTGGATCTGCTACGTCACCTTCATCTGCAACATCTTTGACTACCTGAGGGTAAGGAGCTGGAGCAGCTGGCTGCTGCTGCCTGGAGTGCCAGGAGGGCCTGGGCATCCCAGGATACCAGAGCAGGGGTGTTGGGTGGCTTTTGTACAGAGCCCCAGGGCCATGGGGGCCAGAGCTGGTTCTTAGCACAAGGATGCTGACAGGGCTGGTGCTACCTACGGGCTTGGAGAGGCAGTCTTCAGAACAGTCACAAAGTCTCAGCTTGCTCATTTTGTACCTGGTGCTTGAAATCCCCTGATTTGCCTGCTCCCAAATGTCCCAGATTGGACTGGTTCAGTTGCTGTGGGGTTTGCTGATGGAGTTTGGCTTCAGGCCTTTGTGCAGCATGTGAACTTTGAATTCCTGCTTGGAGTAGATGTAAAAATGATGCAAGTAGAGCTGCAGGCAGGAAATAATACACTGTTGGAACAAGTGTATTTCCCATGACTACCTGCTTAAATTTAAAAATAGATGTTTTTTAGATCATTTGTTCAGCTCCTCCGGTTCCTGGAGACTCAAATGTCTGATCTCTGATGTAAATCCCACTAATACAGCAGAACTAAATCCTGCTGCCTTCTTCTTTGGAGAGCAGCAAGGGAATAACTATTTAAAATAGCTGCAGACTCCCTTCTGGCCCGAGGCTGACAGTGCTCCACTCTCCCTGCAGGTGAACAACATGCCCATGATGGCTCTGGTGAACCCCGTGTATGACTGCCTGTTCCGGCTGGCACAGCCCGACAGCCTGCAGAAGGAGGAGGAGGTGAGTGCAGGGAAGAGCTGCTGATGTGCCTGTGGTCCTGCCAAGGACCTGTAAAAAGCACAGCCCAGGGGGTGCAGAGGAACCTCCATTGCTTTGTGCTCAGCCATCTGCTCTTCCTTCTGAAGGTGGACTGCTTGGTCCTGCAGCTCCACCGCATCGGTGAGCAGCTGGAGAAGATGAATTCCCAGCGGATGGACGAGCTCTTCTCCCTCCTCCGAGATGGCTTCCTTCTGCAGGAGGGGCTCAGCTCCCTGTCCCAGCTCCTGCTGTTGGAGATCATTGAGTTCCGGGCTGCTGACTGGAAGATGACAGACGCTGCCCAGAAATATTATTACAGCGAAGTGACGGATTAACCTCCCCCAGCAGAGGAATCACCAGCACCTTCACCAGCAAGCTTCGTACCAATCTGGAACTTTTCACATTAATTTTCTAGCACTTCCTGTAAATAAGATTTATACTGGCTAGACCCTCTCTGCACTTACTGTCAGATGCAGCTGGTGCTAGTCTGACTTTGGAGGTTCAGAGTGGTGGGTAAGGTACACTTCACCCAGCAGGTTCTCCCACTGATTTTGTCTTAATATTGGACTGCTGTCAGCAAAGGGCTTGGGAGGCTTCTAGCTCACACCAGCATTTTTTATGAGTGTTAAGGAAAGCACAGTTTAGGCTGAGAACATTTTGCTTCACCCCAAAGCCAGCAGAGCTGTGGGAGGCATCAGGGAAATCTCCCAGCTCAGGCTGTACCTGGTTCTCTGGGATAGGTCACAGAACACACCATGGGCTCACAAACAGCTCAACCAAGCGATTTTTTTCCCAGACTCCTTCCAGCAGACTGGCTGCACCTGCATGCACACAGCCTCTTCCACAGCCAGGAATACCTGCCACAGGGCAGCCTGCAACAGAAGAGGTCTCTGACCACATGTAGGAATGGGTTTTATACAATAACTGTCACTTTTTTTCAGAATTTTTCAAGTTTCACCTATGGTATATTTCTAATAAGAATGGGAGAGGAAGAAATGAAACAAAATAGTGTATTGAAGGATTTTTTTTCTAATAAAAGTTTTCCACTAACATGCGCCCTGCTTTCTCCCTGCGCAGCTGCTGAGCTCTGAGCTATACTGAAGGGCTGCTCCTGACTGAGGCCCTAAGGCTGTGATAACTCAGTGTCTGCTCCAGTTTAGGGCCTTTACACAACCAGGGTACCTGGAGCAACAGAGACAAAGGTCTGGAATTGGGAAACCTTTCCTGTAAAACTGATTTTATTTTGTCAACATTCCCATCAAATCTGTGCAGGCCATGTTGCTGATGCTAAAAATCAAAAAGGGCCTTTTATTGCCTTTTGTACTAATCCCTGTGAAAGAGGATCCAGCTCTGCTCTTATCTCTGCAGCCAATAACACTGCTGATTTGAGAAGCAGAGAGACTTTCAGATCCTCGGGAAACAGGTAAGTTTTGTTTAGCATTGCTGTAAGGAAAACATCTAAGGCTTGTCATCATAGGGGAAGTGATTATGAACCAACTGGAGCAGCCCTGCTGAGGCTGGTAATGCAGATTCCCCCTTCCCCCATCCAAACAAGCAAAGAGAAAAAGCACCTGGTGGGGATCACGTGAGCTTTCCCTGGGTTAGAACAGAAGCTGCCTGCAAGGGATATTCCACCTTTCCCTCTCCCAGGCTGCAGTCCTGGGGCTCTGCTCTCCAGGCCGTGGCAGCGTGTCCTATGCAGGGTCCCTACCACCAGCGGAAGTGGGCATAAGCCCGGTTGGCCTCTGCCATCTTGTGCAGGACGTGCTTCTTCTTGATGACGGGCCCTTCGTTGTTGAAGGCCAGGAGCAGCTCCTGGGAGAGCTTTTCTGGCATCATTGTCCGGCGGTGTTTGTTCTCCCTGCACTCGGTGATCAACCACTTCATGGCCAGGAAGCGCTTCCGATTGTCCGTCAGCGGGACAGGCACCTGGGAAAGGGTTAAACCATGGCAGGTATCAGCAACCTGCTCCTCCCCAGCAGCCACACAGCACCAGCTGGCACCTGCAGATGTTCACTGTGCTGCTCTCTGCAGCCAGACCCGCTCCTGGCAGCTGAGCCCTGCCAGGTCTCCTGCTCTGTCCATAGGAACTGGCCACTGCTACCAAAATGGAAATTCTGGCCTGTTTGGGAGCCAGGTCCAGGCTGGTTTGAGATGGTCACCCCATCTCTGCACTGAATATAGAGAAGTCACAGAATCACAGCGTGGTTTGGGTTGGAAGGGACCCTAAAGACCATCTCACTCCAAATGCCTTCACATCTCACCTCTCCTTCAGGCCCCAAGGGTTGCAGAGCCCATACTAAGAGACAGATTCTGCTCACTGGATCTAGGTGACCCATTTTGCCTCACTGACCTGCCCCAGGGGTTTGGGACCTCTCCCCAAGCAACATGGTGCAGTGGAAAGAATGGGACTGGTAGTCCAAAGACTACCATTCTTTTGCTGCTGATTTCTGTCTCTTTGGAAAATACTTGCTGTGTATTTCTCCTCACATCTAGTCAGAGAACCAGAGACTGCTGCTGATTAATAGCTGGACTTGACTGATCTTAGAAGTCTTTTCCAACCTCAGTGATTCTGTAACATGATACTCAGACGTGGGAATTCTGATTTTGGAGTTTCTAGGTGCTGTTTTATTCCAGATAGTAAAGTGGCTCCTTCCAAGGAGAGATGATCTTGAGCTGATGGGGTGGAAACCAGTTCATCTGCCTCCTTAGCTAATTGTCTCCCAACCAGATGTCTCCCAGCCCCCTTTCACCTGGTAGGTTTTGCCTCCTTTGGTGATATTGCTGAGCCCGATGATGGGCTGGCAGTTCTTGAGGGCCTGGTGGAAAATGACGTAGGGGTTGCATTCAATTGTCTCCTTCTCGTTTTCTGGAGCTTTGTGATACTTCTCCAGCTGCTTCCTTTTAATGGCCTCCAGAGTCTTGGAAGAAAGGCAAGAAAGAAGACATACAGGGCAGATGGATTTTCCCACTCCATGAGGTTACATCACTTTTACAACACCCCATTTTCACCAGAGCAGCTGGTCCTCCAGCCCCAGAGGCAAAAGACCCATTGGGAATTCTTTAACTCAAGTTTTACTTCACCCTCTTCCAGCTCTTCAGTCTCTTTTATCAGTTATTGCATTTCAGGTGAGGGTGATGAGCAGCACAAACCTGGGCCAGAAGCCAGGGAAGGGCAGAGACAAAGTGGAGCCAGGAACAGGGGGCTGTGCACTGAGGATCCTCCCCTGCAAAACCTCCCCCCCAGAGCCCATGTGCTTTTCTGTAACAAGGAATCAGCAGTTCATTGGGAACATTTGGGCAAAATGTGTTTCCATTTCAAGGGAGTTCAAGGGTGGAACAGACCAGATGGGGACACCAGTTAATACCAGTTGTGGGTCAGAGCAGGCTCAAAGCTGTGTCATGTAGGTGACACATCTGTAGGACTTCAAGGGCAAATTATACAGAGGGTAAGGCATGACAGAGAGCTGCAAAGATCTGTAGAGAAAATGATGCTTTAAGGGTATTCTCTGCATTTATGCAGTACAAAAGAACACTGGGATACTGAAGAATGGAAAGAGAAGGTTTCCATGAAGCTGTCACCTGCTGGTCTGTGAGCTGAGGCAATGTACATTTTATCAAACAAAACATGGTTTATCAGAGGAATCATGCTGCAAGCAACGTGTGGCAGAGTGAAACACATCAGGACCACAGAGATGGACCACCCAAGTTCTGGTAATTCCCAATTTCAGTGGGTTTGACATCTCAGCCTTCCATATTGTCTAGTTTTAACATAATAGTGAGAATAAACCTGAGTTTTTACCTGAGACATGAGGCTTCTGGCCAGCACTTTATTTCCACTCTTCATCATCATATTGGTGAATTTACTGTAAACACAAAGTCAGATAGGAATTCTGATTTTATCACCCACAGAAATAAGCCCCCCACCCCCATCCCTTTGTGTTGTTCCCATGGTTAAGTGTAGGTGCTGCCAGATCTGCTGTAATTATCTCTAATCACTGCAGAACAATGGACTCGTTGATCAGAAAAGATTAACCCAGAATATAGGAATTGTGCTGTGAAAAAAAGGCAAGGTAAAGCCAGCAGGTGAAGGTAGAGGAAGGCAGCACAGCTCCCAAGCATTTTTGAAAAGAGCAGGAGCTGCTGCTTTCTCTGACCTGATCATGGGGTCGCTGAACACGGAACTGGAGAGAGTGGGAGGAGCAGCTTTGATGGGTCGAACAGCCTTAAGCTCTGCTTGTTCCCTTTCCTCCTCAGTCAGCTCCTCCAAAGGTTTCTGATACGATTCCTTTCTCACTTCTGGCTCCAGATAGCTGGGGTTGTAGCGGCTCCATCTCACCGGCATTATCCTGCAAGGAGCCAGAGCAGCGGGGCTGGAACCCAGCGCACATCTGTGTCGTGACAGGGATGCAGACAGATGTG
This sequence comes from Dicaeum eximium, assembly GCA_013396995.1. Lineage (NCBI taxonomy): Eukaryota > Metazoa > Chordata > Aves > Passeriformes > Dicaeidae > Dicaeum > Dicaeum eximium. The sequence continues at coordinate 38,818 of VWZP01008978.1, read as the reverse complement.
GACAGAGCTCAGAAGGAATACCAGATGTGAGAGGCATCACGTGGCAGTGGGGCTAGCAGCTCAGTGGAAGATTCTATTCTTTTTTTCGCTGTTCCTGTGGCCAGGCACTGGAAGCGGCTGCGCAGGGCCGCGGTGGAGTCACCATCCCTAGAGCTGCTCAAGAGGCGTCTGCGCCTGGCGCTGGGTGATGTGGCTTAGGGATCAGAGCGGCAATGTCGCGAGCACGGTCGGACTGGACGACCTTAAAGGTCTCTCCCAACCTTGACAGTTCTATGCCTGTATGAGCCCGGCAAAACCAGGCAGGCGGCCGGTGCGTGTGCCCCCGGTGCGGAGCACGCACTCCCCGCACACCCTCCCGCACCTCTCGCGTGCTCCCGGCGAGCCGCCCCCGGGCCTCCCCC
>VWZP01008978.1:5898-30805 GCA_013396995.1 Dicaeum eximium | reverse complement strand
GTGGAAGTAGTTATTAGATTATTTGAACAAGTCTAATTTAAAGTGAAATAAGAGCTTCCAAGTAGCTTTTTGTGTTCCTTTAACTAAATGGCTTTGCAGCTGTTCCTTTAGTTCAGCTGACACACATTTCTTGTGTAGGCACAATGAAAAAAACTCAGTAGCTTCACAAGAAAAATAGATTCCATGAAAGCTCTGGAAACCATCCTGTCCTATTAGCACACACAGATTGCAAGTCATAACTGTCCCTTGGAGCACTGTGATAAACTAAAGGCTGAATGGGGCTGAAAATGGTTCCTCCCCTTCAGAGGGAGAGTTGTAGTTCATGTTGTGGGGTTGGGAGAGCATCCAGGTGAAAGTCAGCCCTGGGATTTGGAGGTATTGTTACTGGAACAGCGTGGCAGTGTCAGGGGCAGATGTGTGTTGGCTTTGACAGCAGCCTGGGAGTAGCTGTGTGCCCTGCCTGGTGAGTGTGTGTGCTGACCCACAGGGGTTCCCTTTCTGCTTTCAGGGATTGTCATGTTTGATCCTGTGATTCCTGCAGACAGAACACTGATTCCTTCCCCACCGCCTCGTCCCAAGAACCCGGTGTTTGATGATGAGGAGAAATCCAAGGTACAGTGAAGGCTTGTGTCAAAATCACTAATGAATAGTGATTACTCAGTGAACACTTAGAATAAGGAAGCAAAGTATAATAATGTAGCTTTTGTTTTGGGGGGGAATGGTCTGTACTTTTGCAGGGTTCACTGCTTTGTCCACCTGCTTAACACAACGTTCCAGTTAAGACCTGGTCTGTGTTACCATTATGGGGTTACTCCTGTGTAGTGGTTTTGGTTTGCCAATTTTAGATTTCCCCAATTTTGAAATTTTCCCAATCAATGCACCACTTAGTGTGGAGGCTTCAGTGCTGGCCAATCACCAGTGCACCCTCTTCCTGCTGTGAGATAGGATTAGGAGAAAGGCAAAAAAGGCTCAAAACTTTAAAAAAGTTAAAAAAAAAGTTTTATTAACAGTAACTAAAATAAAGAGTAATAAGAATTAGACCAGTACCTTCAGAACACTTCTCCTCCACCCACAACCTTTCCTTTCCCACTGGCAATATAAAGAAACAAAACCTAAAATTTCCAGTCAGTTTACCACCTTTAAAATAGTCTTTCTTCAGTTCACTTAGGGAGAGAAGTCCCTCTTGTTAATGTTATGAAGACTTCTCCACAAGAGGGAAAAAACAGTTCTCTGTGGCTCTCAATGTCCTCACGAATAGCAGCCTGGGGGAAAGATCAGCAATCATGAAGCCCCTCCCATTCCACAGCCTTTCCACAGCTGGGTTTATGGGCCATGTCAGCTTTGGGGTTAGTATTTTAAAGATGAGCTGTTCAAAAAGTTTCTCATTATCTGTCTCAAAAATCATCTTCATCCCTGGGAACAAAGATCTTCTTCTGTCCTGGGGGCAACAGGATCTCATCACTCCTCTCTCTCTCTGTTCAGCTTCTCATGGGATCACAGCTACTTCAACATTTGCTTACTTCAGCATGGAGACCTTTGCTCAAATTTGAACCCTTAATCTCCCCATAGTTTCATTTGTTACCGGGGAAAAAAGAGAGTTTTTTCTCCATAGCTCACAAGAGAATTTCAGCTCCAAGATCAAGGCATCTTCTCATCCCTCCCATCTGGGGCTTGACTTCTTCTTCACTGACCTCGATGTCTTCATGTTTCTCCTTCACATGCTTTCATCTGGTGTCTCTTTCAAGGGAGGATTGAAGCACTGAAAGGGTTACCATTTCACCCGGGCCTGCAGAGGTCACCTGATGGTGGCAGGAGCTGCAGAACCAAGCCAGAACCCGGCAGCAGCCCGCCAGGGGTGTGTGGGGGGCTTCTCCTCCCCCTGCCCGATGGTTGTGGCTGTGGCTGTGGCAGCTCCCACGGGGTAGAATCCCTGAGGCTGCTCTGGGGCCTGGCGGGCTCAGCTGGGCCCGGGCTGGGGGAGGGGTATAGCGAGCAGCCAGATGTTCACAAGGCCGGCTCTCTCCGGGCCGTGGCACCCGGCAGGAGGCCAGGGGAAGGGGCCCAGTCCCCCTCCTCAGCAGGGCTGACCAGCCCAGCCTGGCCAAGGGGGGCTGGCCTGGCTGGATGTTCCTTCTTGCCGCCCAGGAGCAAAAGAGGAGGCTCCCAGGTTTCTTTTTGTCTTTTACATGTGTGTTTCACAGAGGTGTGCCCAACTTCCCAGTGGTTCCACCAACTGTCAATTACAAAAAGACTTTTACATCAGTTCCCTGAAATACCTTCTGTTTCAAACCACAACATCCTGCTGAAGTACTGGAAAGCAAAGAATGTTTCACACACAAGAGGAAAAATAAAGTATGGGAGGAATAACTATCTAGTGCCAGAAGTTGCTGAGATGTCACAGAATATGTCCTGTGTAAAAGCAGGAATGCAGCAACTCACATAGATAATAAACTCTAAATTACTCCTGCTAAAGTCCTTTTAACTATGGAAGCTGTGTGAGCTTCAAAATACTGAGCTGTATCCCTTTTCCCCCTACAGATTTCCTATCCCTTTGGTCAAGGGTCTTTATTTTTCCCTGACTATCATCTTGTCTTTCAGCTTCTAGCCAAGCTGCTGAAAAGCAAAAACCCAGATGATTTACAAGAGGCCAACAAACTTATAAAATCCATGGTAAAAGAGGTAAGAAATTCCTGTTGGATTGGTTCAGGTAAGCAGTCTGCTTTCCAGATTTTGAACATTTTAACTTCAAATGGTGGAGGGTTTCAGATTTGGTCTCTAGCTTGTACCTAGGAGATGTTTGTGTCACAGAAATGTCTACAGTTGATGTCTCTGGTGGAGGATGGGGCAGGAATTGAATGTCTCTTGTTGTAAATAACCACATTCCCATCATTCAAGGTGGGATTTCATATCAAGGTTTGGTGGGAGCATCGTGGTACCACCCCTAGATGCTGAGGACTGAGTCACTGGACTGGGTCTTCTCACAAACAAGTTCATGGAAACACCTTCCTGTTTGTAGAGCTGTGCTGCATCCACCCATGGCAGTCATTCCAAACTCTGGAGTCCGGGAAGTGACTCACTGGGATTCTGGCAAATAAAAGGATACCTTCTGGACTGTAGTGCTTGTATAGGTCACCAAGGTAGTTCATTCAAGCTCCTCTTGTCCCCAGGGCAGATTCTCCTATGCCTTCAGTTGGAATCTCCAATCAGAGATGGGTGGACATTTTCCACCAGAGCGTGCTTGTTGTTCCTAGTAAATGTTTTGCTTCAAACACATCTCTTTTGTTAAATGACATCGAGTGAACCAAAAAAAATCTTCTGAAAAGGTCAGAAAGGAATTTCTGGGTACTTTTTTAGTGGAGTAATTATACATTAAAGTCTATCTAATGAGACTTTTTGGAAATATGGGGTTGCCTGTAATTGCAGAATGGTGGTAAAAAGACAATAAAATAAACAAAGCTTCACATAACGAAGAAGGGTTTTGTTTGGTTTTTTCTTGCTTAACCTTAAATAGCCATTATTTGACACGTGCAGATAATATCTGTGGTTGTGTTACTGTGAGCTTTTAGAAGGAAACTCACCCTTTCTGTCTGTGCTTTCCACCCTGAAGGATGAGGCTCGGATCCAGAAGGTGACAAAGCGCATGCACACGCTGGAGGAGGTGAACAACAACGTGAAGCTGCTGAATGAGATGCTGGTTCATTACAGCAAAGAGGACTCATCAGAGGCTGACAGGGAGCTCATGAAGGTGGGTCTGAATTGCTCCTTCTTCCCAGCAATCCTGGAGTCAGTCCTTTCTTACAGACTTGAGTTTTGCAGAGAATTACAAACACTGCAGTAAAATGGAGAGCAGTGGTGAGAAACAGGAGCACTTGCTGCAAACAGCAGGCAAGAAAATATCTGTGGTTTTAGTGCCTTTCACCAAAAGACTGGGTAGGGAGTAGCTCCATTTTGTGGATGCTTGAAGTGAGGTGTAGCTGTTCTCCAAAGGTGCAGTGTGGCAGAACGTAGAAGCTGTAGTTTGTAATCCTGAATCATATAAGGACACATGGGTTACAGGTCATAACTGTCCATTGCAGCACTGTGGATGAATAAACTAATGGCTGAATGGGGCAGAAAATAGTCTCTCCCCTTCAGAGGAAGAGTTTTAGCTTGTGTTACGGGGTTAGGAGAACATCAGCAGAGTGAAAATCGAAACAACCACCTGGGATGACCCTTGGTAGGCCCAGAGCCTTTAAGAATTGCACATTATCTTATTTAAAGAATTAAACCCACTTATTTTTTAACAACGAGGTCTTTAAACAGTGGTAAAATGCTTAAGAAACTTGTTTGTTTCTGTGTACCATTTTGTTATTGCCACCTTTCTGCTGTGTGGTTACAAACTCAGTAGTGGTTGCAGCACAATTGAAGCCTAACTGCTGAAGCATGATTCTGCTCTTCCTCAGGCTTTTAGGAACTGCTTTACAAGGCAGGAATGTCTCTTTTGGACTAGAACTTGGCCACAAGTGCTGATGTGAGGGAGGACTGAGAAATGTATTGGAAATGCAGGTTGTGTTACCCCAGGCTCATGTAACGCTGCTCAGCATTGTGAGCTGGGCACAGAGGGCCATGCTGGCTGTGCAGCCACACTGGCACAGTCAGCACAGTGAGACTGGTCTGTTCTGGGGGTCGTTCTGAGCTGACTGGTGCTGTTGGCAGTGGCTCCTGGCTGGTGAAACCCTTTGTCCTAATCTGTTTTTCAGGAGCTCTACGAAAGGTGTGAAACCAAAAGACGTACACTGTTCAAGCTGGCCAGTGAGACAGAAGATAATGACAGCAGTTTGGGTAAACTAAGCTACACTTGTCCTTTTTTAATTGTTTTGTGCTCCTTGCTTTTGTAAGGGTTCAGCTATAAAGTCATTTCCTCACTGTGGGTTCCTGTTGCTTTGATAAAGGACAATCCTTCCCTCTTTTTGCTTATCATTTCAGTTCAGGCAAGGACTGGATAGTAAAGCTAGTGGTTCAGGAGGATGGGAGCAGTAATGGGGGACAGCTGCTGCTTTGGGAGGGGAAGGGAGTTGCTGTGGGGCTCATATTTTGGGCTCATATTTTCTTGTTACTGCAATGTGTGTGGAGCTAGAAAAGGTCAGGGTATTGCTTATAGAAATGTGGCACAGGCAGAGTGATGCAGCTCACAGCCAAATGTGGGTGGTTTTTCTTGCTGATTATTTAGCTGACAACTGAGCACTCTCAGTATTAGTGGGAACAAAGTGACTAAAGCCTTGGAGATAATTTTTGTCTCTCTTGTAGGGGATATTCTGCAGGCCAGTGACAATTTATCGCGTGTGATAAATTCCTATAAGAAAATAATAGAGGGGCAAGTGATCAATGGTGAAGTGGATCTCCCTGGGATGTCTGTAGTGGAAGGTAAGTTCCTCAGAAGCCAGTTGTTTTATTTTTGAATCCTGCAATTCTAAGTCTTCTGAACAATGTTTCCTGTTTTGTTAAAGTAGCTTTTGATGGTTCTTGTGGCCAATAGTTTGTGAATCAGAGGGGAGCAAGAAGGCTCCTGAGCAGTGGATAAACAATTCTGGAAAGGAGCAGCAGTGCTGCAGCTTTGCATTCTCCATTGCTCAGTCCATATTATTGAAACCTTTGAAGACATCAGTAGCAAACCTGCATGTGAGCAGTTTGTGTAGTTGGAAGTTCTCATACATTTTCCTCCCTGCATTTGTCCTGTTTCTTAATGGTAATGTGTAAGAAGAAGATAAAATTATCAAAAACACAAGAGCTGAAGACCAGGGGTCCTCTTTCTGGTTTTGCAACTAATTCCATTTGTGAATTCAGGCCAGTTGCCCACTTCACACTTCAGCTTCACCATTGAAAGCTCTGGGCACAAGTGACAGAATTACTATTTGGGACTCAAACATTTGTGCTGCTGCCTGGCAGTATCCTACTGGGATGAGGCTGTTCTAAATATGAAGATTGAGACGGTATGAATTTCCTTCAGCTTTCCAGCTGTCTGGTAGCCTCTGTTTGTTACAATGCTGTAGGATCTCCCAAAGCCTCATCTGAGTTCAAAAGATTTTGAAAAGATCATGAATTGTGAAGCACTGGGGAAGGAGCAGTGATTGCAGAAAATTTTAATGTGGAAATTCTTTAAGTATCTGTGTTGATTTACATAGTCCCGACAGCAAATATCTTTTCTCTGTTACAAAGAACCATAAACCATGCTCAGATGAGGATCTAAGCCATCTCCCTGCTAATTTCTTCTGCACACTGGGTTTGCTCTGAGCCTTTTGCCTTCTTTCCTAGTAGTGCTCTTCTCCTGTCTGCTGCAGGGAGTAACTCCACCAATAATCTCAACACCCTCATTGACCTTGCTGGACTGGACGTCACCAGCACGCCGCCACCTCCGATGGCACCCAGCAGCCTGGCACCAGCCCCCAGCACAGCCCCTGGCCCAGCTGAAATCCCCATCCTCCCTCCTCCTCCCAAGACGTTGGCGCCGCTGCGCAGCAGCTCCTCTGGCCAGGTGGAAACGGCACCCACTCAGCAGGGCAGCACAACCAACTCCCTGTCCTTGCTGGATGAGGAGCTCCTGTGCTTGGGTAAGATGCTGACAGGCCTACAAAAGGGCTGCTCAGTCCATCCTAACAAAGGTTACTTCTGCATTCTCCATGTTCCTGGATTCCAGGGAACACTCCCTTGCATCATTCTGAATGTAAGCTCTGGTCAGTGAGTCATTATTAAAATCTCTTCCCAGAGCTGGCTGCAAGAAAGTAACTGATTAGTGCAATTGAAGCCTGATCTCTGGGGCTACTGGGACATGCTGCATGTACAGGCTGCAGTCTGGGACAGATGAAGCCCTGATTGTGGGGCTGTGCTAAAGAGAAGGTGCCTCAGAGGGGCTGTGCATAGTGGCCTGCAGGATGCCTGTCTGTGGAGCCCAGATGTGAACAGCAGAAGGCAGTGCTAATCAGGATGGGTTAGAAGAACTGTGTGCAGGGCATGACTGTTGCATGCTGGTGCTGTCAGTCTCTTCCTCATCGTAAACTTGCAGTCCATCTCAATGTTTCATCAGGTTCTTGGGCTCTGGCAGAGCTGAATCAAGTTTTGATGGTACTGAAACAGCAGCCAATGAATGACACTGAATTCATTTTCTCCTCCTGTTGTTTTTCCCTTCAGGCCTGAATGACCCAGCCCTTGCAGCAGAGAAGGAGACCTTGGAAAACAACCAGTGGAGCATGTTTGAGGTACAAAGGAGGAGTCTCAGGGAAGGGGAGGGAGGGAGAGGTTGACATTGTGGGAGGTCTCAGGACACACTGTCACCCTGGAGAAGCATGTGATCACACAGACAGGCAAAGGGGAAGTCTGGCTCAGCCCTAAAATATGGGATAGCCGTGTTTAAACAGAGTAGGTATCCCTAAACCTGGCTTTCTGAGTGTCCCATCCATCCCCATGATGTTAGTCCTTGCTTTGCTTAAATTACAGATCAGATGTAGCCCTGACTTAGGCCGCAGACGTTGCTGCTTGTCACCCAGCACCTGCTTTTGTGGTAAACCTCTGTCCCTTGGTAGCAGAGCAGTGCCATCTCTGCATCAGGGCTAGCAGTGAGTTAGAGCATCTGCCTGTCCTCTCTTTCAGAATGAGCAGTTGGACCTGGATTTCTTTAATCCAAAGATGGTGACTGTTGCTTGCAACCGTGCAGGGAACCCTCTTCTCCATCACACATCACAGACCACATGTGGGACATCAGCCACGCTGCCTTCTGCTTTCCCAGCCTCCCAGACTGCTGCCAGCATCCCAGCACCAAACTCAGCACCATTTGTATTTCCTGCTGTGCCAGCTGCCCCTGCAGGGCCTCCTAAGACTATTCCAGCTGCTCCTGGGTACTTCAGCTTGTCTGTGGGGAATAATATGTCACATAAGATGGATGCATTGGGACAACTCCTTGAAGAAGCCAAAGGGTAACCAAAAGTCCTGACTTAGCTTTGGCTCTGCAGTTAGAAAGCCAAGCTCACTGCAGTGCCAGGTTCTGAGGGTGACTTTCAATTCTCTGGTTTGGTAGAAATACGGGATTGGGATTTTTCTTCTCAGAGGTTTCAGTTTACAAACTAATACGAGTTTCCCACCTCTGGGAGGGAAAGGCAAGCAGAGCACACAGCTTTACTGTTGCCTAATCCAAAGGGGTCGTGTGAAGGGGAACTTGCTGTTAAGGTACAAGAGGCCTCATTTCCTTCCTGACTTAGAGAAGTGACCCCCAGCCCGACCACCACCCCTGTCCTTGTAGTTCTCCTTATGTGAGACCGTGCAGAGTCAGACTCCAGCCTGACTCCGGCCTGCTGCTTTGTCCTTGTGATGTGCTGTTATCTCTGGGTATTGGTGAAATTCCTGCTTCACTTCCAGCTCCATTCACCACAACTTCTCTGTCTGTCTCTCTTGCAGGAGTGCCAACCAAGGCATGGCGACACCTTCAGTGTTCCCTGGGGTTACTTTGCCAACCACTGTCACCCCTGCCCCATTAGCAGCACCTGCAGGGCTGCCAGCCACTGCCTCTGGAGCCCCTCCAGCTCCCTTCCCAGGCAGCTGCACTGCTGGATCAGGAAGTCCTCTCTTCCAGCCAGCATCATTCCAGCAGCAAGGCAGTCCCATGAAAGCACCTGAAATTTCTTTGGCCAATGTCCATGTTCCCCTGGAATCCATTAAACCCAGTAAGTATTTCAGGTTTTTCACTTTGCTCTGGATTTTTTTTGAAGGCAAAGCTGCTTGGCAAAGTTCATTAAATAAAGAGAAGGGATGAGCAGCTCCAGCCGAACATCCTGATCGCCCGATGCTGCCTCAGACCATCTGCTGCAGCATGAACCTGGGTCCTCTCCCTTCTCTCCCTGTGGCAGGCAGTGCCCTGCCCGTGACAGCCTACGACAAGAACGGGTTCCGGATCCTGCTGCACTTTGCCAGGGAGTGCCCACCGGGACGCTCGGACGTGCTGGTCGTGGTGGTGTCCATGCTGAACACGGCGCCGCTGCCTGTGAGGAACATCGTGCTGCAGGCGGCCGTGCCCAAGGTAGGGACATGCAGCACAGACACTGCATCCAGGGGGGCCTGGCCGTGGACTCAGGGGCTTGGGACAGCCTGGTCTGACCTTTCCATAGGCTGTACTCTTTCCAGAACATAAAGGTTCTTGTCAGAGGCAGAAAACACTGAACGGGATAAGTCAAGGTTCACCTGTTCCTATTGTGTTTTGCCAGCTGGGCTGGTTCTTGTTCCTTCATTCTCCCTTGTGGGTTGATTCTCTTCCATTTGGATGTGTGCTGTTGTACCCCCAGCCTATGCATGCATCCTTCATTGTCCCCAAGGCAGGAGATTGTCCCTGAGGTTCTGCTCTCTATTTTACTTACAGTCCATGAAAGTGAAGCTACAGCCACCCTCTGGCACTGAGCTGTCTCCGTTCAATCCCATCCAGCCACCAGCTGCCATCACCCAGGTCATGCTTCTGGCAAATCCTGCAAAGGTGAGAGGAACAGTGGGATTTATCCTGCCCTCTTGAAACATGTTTGATATCAGCTGAATTCTCTGGAGGGGTGGGACCAAACATTTGAGCAGCTACAGCTGTTTGTTCCTAAAAGTTTGGACTTGATGATCTTGGAAGTCTTTTCCAAACTTAATTATCTGTGATTCTAATGTGCCCTCCAGAAGTGGTTATTATGGAATGTTGGTGTTTCAGTTCAGGGCTAGAGGAGGCTCTTCCCAACAGTCTTTGTCAGGGAGAAGTATGAGAAGGGGCAGTATACTTCTTCCAGCAAGGATCATGTCAGGCTCAGCTTTAAAGGGTAGCAAAGCTGCATGGTGAGTTTGACTCTCCTGTGCACTGAACGTGCCTGGCTTTGCTGATAATTAGGTCAATGCTAAATTAACTGGTGCTGTAGCACTACTTTTGATGTCAGATCATGTCTGTTCCATCCTTGTCTGAGGAAGTACCTGTGACCAGGGACACAACAGGGTTGACACTTCCCTTTCTGCTCATGATGCTAAGGGCATCTAAGAAGCTGTTTTTCCTTGCTATACTCACCCATTCAATCAGCCAGCTCTGAAAGCACAAAGCTGAAGGACTTTCTAATTGTTTGACAAATTTAGATGTTTATACTTGAGAATTACAATGAAAGTGCCCTTCAAGTATCAGCTGAAAGCTCTGAGATAAAAGGATGAATGTCAAAGGGGTTTAGTGGGTGTTCAAAAAACTTAGTGGGTACACAAAGGTGCCGTCATTGAAGGGCTGCTTCCATCTCGTGTGTACTGTATTGCAAGGCATTTTTCAGAGCAGGAACTGTTTTATCTTCCTCCATGTGATGAGGAATTTAATTTTTGGAACTTTTCCAGCAGCAGTCTTTAGGCTCTCTGGAGAGCAGCTGAGCAACTGGCCACGGCTGTGCAGTCTATGCTCACAGGTCATTTATGCTTTTCTCATTCTGCTCCATGCTAAGCAGTAGAAGTTTTTTGGAATGAAAAGTGTAAGGTGAATAACTCAGGCTTGTAGATAGCTGAACTCAGTGAACTTAACCTGAGCCCTCCTGCCCCTGCTCTGTACAACAGAAGTCTTGTGATCTCTGTAGAGCTGTAACAGTGAAGTGTTTTGTTCAGGGCTGTTGAGTTGGGACTGTTCTCACATTGCTTTTGGGTTTTGTCTTTCCTGCAGGAGAAGGTGAGGCTGAGGTACAGACTGACCTTCACCCTGGGAGATCAGCCCAGCACAGAAGTGGGTGAAGTGGATGAGTTTCCCCCGGTAGAGGAGTGGGGGAACCTATGACCTTAGGACACTGCCAGAGACTGACAGGACCAGGGCAGGATCCCACAGGACTGGAACGGATGTGCCGTGGGGAGGGACACACATGCTATCCACTGGTGATGTTCAGCTTCGTTTACATGTCCTGACCACTCTGCTTGTAGCTTTAGTCCAGAATGTTGTGCCCTACATTTGAAGGGGCCCTGGAACACTTAGGCCAAGCGTGAACTGAGAGGCAGCCAGCGACAGGTAGTGCTGGCTGCTTTCACTTCTGGGTGAATCTGGTTCTATCTTCCATCTGTTAAACTTGAAATTATTGTATTTTGAGGGAAGACCTGACAGCAGAAGGGGATTTAGTTGGCTTTTCCTGTTCTGCTGTCCAGAGATCCCGACAAGCTGTGGGGTGATGATGCCGTGAGCTCAGCGCAGAGCCCTGACAGAGCCCTCCTTAGGACTGTGACCTCCTTGTGCCACACAGGCCTGTGAGCATGCTGAGCAATAATGCTGCTCCATGAGGGAATGCTTCCTTTTTTACACTGAAATAGCACTTAGCTCCCTTGCCCCTCTCCTGCTTCATTCCCAAGGGCCAGTGTAAGCAGCCCCTCGCTCCATGTGTGCCATACTGCTGTATCTTTACTTGTTATATTTATTTTATGCTGCTGCCTGCTGCCCTGGGACATCAATTTGGGGCAGCTGGGGCTGAGTTTTGTCTGCAAATGGTTACACTGGTTATCTTTTTTTGCCTTCATTGCATTCCATATAGTGTGGGGAAAAGAGGAAATAGTGAGGAGGAAGGAGGGCTAGGGGGTATTGGTCAGTATTGGAGGAGGACAGCACCTGGAGCACAGAACTGTCTCTACAATTTCTAGTCAGGGTGAGAGACTGAATTGAGGGGTGAGAGATGCCTCTCTTGTCCCCTCATGCAGGCAGTGTTACTGGTATAGTCAAGTACTGTGTTTTATTGAGCTAAGTACAATGACCTGCAAGATGTAAATAGTAGAGCTGTAGGGTGTTAGAACAAGCAGGCAAAGAAGGGAAGAGGCTCCCTTGGGCTGTGATGGGGCATTTGCTGTATTAAAGCCCCATTTTCTTCATTCCCTGTATTAAGTGGCAAAGTGCAATTGTCCCTACAAAGGGGAAAGGAGTTTTGCTGGACATCAGTGCTAACAGAAGAGCTGATCCCTTAGCTACAACCTCCTAGAAATTTTAATCACCAAAACTTGGTTCCAGCAGCCCGTTCCTCTCAGTTTCCAGTCTCAAGCAGTGCCTCAGTGAGCTGTGAGACAGACTGTTGTAAGTGAATGGGGGTTTTTAACACCCATTGACACAAACACAGAGGGGTGCTTGCTCAGTTCTTGGACATTCAGCTCTCTATTTCCAGCAGGGCTGTCAAGCAACAGCTCTTCTGAAATGTGGAATGGGAACAGCACAGAGAAAAGCAGTACAGAGGCTCCTGCCTCATGTAGGAAAACTCCACAGGAGAACATGATGCTGGAATGAATGGTGGCACTAGAACCATTGCTGCAAACACAGCTTGCAGTTATTCATAGTTGAATTTTCTTTACTGTGCTGCAGAGTAAAAATCCCTAGAAATGAAAAATGGGATTCATAAGCCTGAGGCCCACATTAGTCAGCAGGCAGCTTCAGGAGCCCCCTGAAAATGGTGTCCAAGCTTGTCCTGGTCTGACACCTCTGGGGATCTCAGCCATGTCAGCTCCCTGATGTAGAAGGCAGGGGAGAGGGATCAGTTGTTTGGGTCCTAAAGAAAGCTGTTTTAAATTGATGGACTGGGAGATAAGGGACAAGGAGAGAATTCTTTCTGCCTCAGACATGTTCTTGCCAGCACTTTAGACACAGTAGGCACAGGGGCAGTGCCTGGGTGGGGTGTCAGGAGCAGGGTCACCACTTCCCTGCATGTGGATCTGTGACTTGGAGGAAGGCAGGAGAGCACAGGTGCTTTCTGTGAACAGCAGCAGCCACCTGGACATGGACACTCACCATGGTCCTGCTGCTTTGGAAATTAAACTATGAATGTTCCTTGTCTGTAGGGTGAGGTTCCTGCTTCATCCCCAGCAGTTCTACCTGTACATACATCTTCAATGCATTTGTGCTGCTGCATGTTGAATAAATCATTTTCCCTACCTGGCTCTGTGCTGGCCCTTTCTCCTGATGGCTTCAGCAGTGCAGTGCTGCTTCTGGAAAGCTTGAAACTCAAACTATTGACTCAATACCTTCCTAAGCAAAAATAGAGAGGGTGCTATTTCTAAAACCCTACTGGTTTAAGAGGTGGCCTTCATTTCAGTTCTGGGTGTTAAAGGCACAGAAAACATAAAATCCAAAGAAAAGCTTGTGTAAGTATTGAGGCTCACTTCACCAGGAGAGGGGTGCCAGACCAGGCTGGAACAAGCAGCCATAACCTTCTGATGCAGGTCCTTCATAAAAGGTAAAAAAAAAAGCCTATGTAAAGTTGGTTTTGGAAGAGAAGAACAAATGACAAATCAATCTGCAAAACAAAACATTTATTCTTAGAAAACGTCAGTTTATGTACAGCAAGCCCCAGAGGAACACCCTGCAGTCTTCAAGACCCTTCAACGGTGCCTTCTTTGACGATGACTCGTGCGAGGTTCCGTGCAAGGGCAAGTCTCAGCATTTCCACTTTGGTTGTCTCAACATCATCATCCTGCAAGGGAGCAGAGCTTGGGTTAGGGGACTGCACACAGCAATGAGCGGGTGACAGAGTCTGTCTCACACTTTGGAAAGTGAAGATGCAGGTCAGTGAGAGGTATTTACCTGTTACAGGGACCTCCTGAGAAGAGCAAAAGCTACATTTCCTACTTAATAGCTCAACCCAAGACATTGCCGAGCCTTTTCATTCCCTGGATGCTACAGGGCTTTGCATGTGCAGCAAATGGCTCCCTGTGCTGTGCCTGGAATGCTCAGAGCCAGAGCTGCTGGAGGGCAACATCTCAGCTCTTCATTGCCCATGTTATGTGCAATTATTTATCTTGGAAGAGCATCACGGTCCAGTGCAAACCATCAGAACATGAGGAGCAGGAACACTCCTGCACTGGGTTTGGGTTTGTGAATACTTCAGTCTCTTTGTTGTTTCTTCATCTGACTGCCCTAAACCCACTGTGCCAGTCTCTGGGACTTGGGCTGTCCCTCTCTTATGACCTCACTAGGAATACAAATGGACAGTTTCCCTCCCTGACCCTTCCCATGGCCCTCCTCGAGTCATTATCCAATTGTCCTCAGAAGTGGGGCTACCTGGAATTTCTGCTTGTCTGGATTCCCTGCTGTCAGGTCTTCCAGGCATCGCATCAACTCATAAGTCTGCTCTGCTGAAAATATGACCTGTGGAAATCAAAGAATTTACTAAAAAAGATCTAATTTACAGACATCACACAGGCTGAGAAGATAATGCAGCTGAAAGGAAGCTAATGCTTTTACACTCCCACAGATCCATTCTGACCCCTGAAATCACAGGATCCAAGGATAATTCAGGCTGGATGTGACTTTGGGAGGTCTCTAGTGCCACCTCCTGCACCAAGCAGGGTCAGCTATGAAGTCAGAGTGGCTGCTCTGGGTCTGTAATTGCTGAATTGTCCTTTTCTTGATGGATCTTAAAGGAAAAAACGTGCTTAGAAGAAGGAAGCACTGGAACAATCTTCAAACCAAGTACCCGAAGGAGCTGAATGCACCGTGTGCTAAAATTACCAGTGCAGATGAATTCCACTGCTGTTGTAATGGCAGGGAGCCAAAGTAAAAGTCAATTTATCCCTTCCTGGGTCCCTGCGTGTTCCCACTGCTGGGACACTTGGAACTGCCATGGACAGGTCCTGGCAGGAGCAGGAAGGGAGGGTCACCGCTTTGAGCTCCCTTGTCAGGAAAAAAGAGCCCCCCTGGGCGCTGTGTGGGTGTGAGCAGGACCTCACCTCCTTCTGCTCCAGCAGCGGGAGCGCATCAGTGAGCAGCGTCATCCAGAAGGAGCAGGGGGCGATGTGAGCCGTCATCAGCGTCAGCAGCAGCCGCGCCGCCTCCAGGAACCGCTTCTCCCCGTAGAGCCGGTGGAACTCCCGGTACTTCCCTGCCACAGCGTGGGGGCAACGAGGCATCAGGGGCTGCTGGGCCTCGGGAGATCCCTCTGCTCCCACACAGCCCGTGGCAGAACCACGCCCAACCAAAACAAGTCCAAAGCAGGCTGGTCTGGGGGATTGGGAATCTGGTGCATGAAGGAAGGTAATGACAAACCCTCCCTGAAAGGGCAGCCAAACCCTGCTGCTGTTCTGAGTGAGCCTCACAGTTTGCATCAGCCTGGTCAGTGGCTGCTGCTGCCTCATGCTGAGTGCCTGCAGGGGAGCAAGCCCCAGTGGCTTAGTGAGCAGAAAGAATGTCCTTTTTGAGGTCACAGAGTACCAGGAGGTCTGAAAGACTGCACTATGTTCCATGGTTTAAATGGAAACTGGAATCTCTGTTATTAGGGAAAGTTCTGCATTTGCTAAGAATTAGTGAGATCAGAGTGGCTGAGGATGGAAGTGGGGCTCATTCTGTATCCACTAAACTGTCACAATACTGGAAGTTAATGATTCCCATTCAGATTCACCTTGACTAATGCTTGAGCTCAAGGCAGAGACATGAGGAAGTTGTCCAGCAAAGGTACGCCAAAGATTCTAAAAACCCCAAGGGAAAAACAAGCAGAAATATTTTCAGGCCTTTCAGGATTGTTTAGAATGAGCAGAAAGGGAAAAGGCTTCTCTGACAGTTACCAGATGATGCTGGGCATGCAGAGCTAAGGGATTACCAATTTCTCCAAATCCTATCTCACAGCAGAAAATGAATGCACTGGTGATTGGCCAGCACTGAACCACCACACTAAGTCATGTTTAGCTTCTAGACCTAGCTTAGGATAAGCTTTAATGAAAGAAATTGAGTTTCAGTTTTGCAAGCTGGACCAAGTGGAAACAGATAAAACTCATGCTCACTCTCCCTGTAAGGGTGGCATCAGATAGAGGGCAGTCAGTCCAATGCTGACAGCTATCAGAAATTCCTATCAGATTCTGGCCTCTGAAATTGAGATTCCTACTCACAGCATCAGAGAAATCAATTCTTGTTTTGGTCCATGAATCAAAGGCCACAGAGCAGCTGCAGGCAGAGGGGCAGGTTACCACAGCCTGCCTTTTGCCAGGCAGGACAAGGAAGCTGTGGTACCTAAAGGAAATGAGCTGGAGGCCCTCACTGCCTCTTGGCACAAGTGCTCAGTGAGAGGGCAGGGAGGGCTCTTGTTCTAGTGAGCTTCACTGGCACACTGAACCCGCACACTGGAGACTTTGGAGAACTTGGTAAAATTATAACAAGGCCAACATAACTTAAAACCAGTGGATTACTCTTCCAATGAACCCCCTAAGGTAGCATTTGTTAGTATTTCAGAGCCTCTCAAGGCAGACAGTCTATACAGTCTGGATAAAGAAGGAAGGAAAGTTTGGAGTGTCAGGACTTGGGCCTGTCCTGCTCAGAGCAGAGCAGGAACCTGGTGTGAAGGCAGTGGTAAAGGCCACCCGTGGTACAAGCTGCATCCCAAACCACATTCACCATCTGCTTTCCCCTCATCACTAAACCAGCAGGTAGCCAGATGGAAGAAAGCATAAATCCAAGTAATTCCATGGAGTTCTCCATAACAGACCAGTGTGGACACCACAGGCAGCTCTCACCAAGGAACGTGAGCCGGTCACTGAGCAGCATGGATGGGCCCAGATTGTCAATGAGGTCCAGGTCAGAGAAACACCCCCTTTCACAATAGTCCTTAAGGAATCTGGGGATAAAGTGGAACACAAGGAAAGCTTAGAGGGGATGACATAATCCACATCCATTCTGTACCTCCTAATCCCTTCCCAGAAAACTTGACTGTACAGCTCAGTTCCATCTTAATCAACCTCCCCAGGGGTTTCAGAAATTATCAAACATTCCCTGGAAGTGGCCAAGGAACTGGTGTAATGTACATTTAACAGACACTTCATTGATTCTTCTGCATTCTGTGGTAGTTGAGATCCATTTTTTAAAAGGAGTAAGTGAAGGAAGGCAGAAAGCTGAGGCTGGTGGATGCATAAGTAACAGTCTCAGATCATAACAAAAGCTGTTTTTCTGCTGTGTAAAAAAGTTGATAAGCAGCAGGAACAAAAACAATGCTAAAAGCTTTTAATCTGTTTTGTCACAGCCTCCATTATACTGCTTTCTGCAGAGCTGCTTCCTGTGATGTTTTCTTCATCCTTCTGTTGAAGGAAATGCAATGATTCCCACTCCCTCAAATAACAAACAAAAAACCTCCCCAAACCTCATATTAGCAATCTCTAACCACTCCTTTTTCCAGTGTTGAAGACAGAGTGTTGTCTGGCCACCTACCCAAAGTGTTATTTCAAAATTATACTCTAATTATGCAGGGACTGGTCTCTACCTATTTCCAATTAGCAAAACCCACACAACATGGATTGTTCAAGATTACAAAGCATAAAGGGTTGCCAGAGCTTTTGCTGAGGCCCGAGCCAAGTGTCAGTATTGTCCTCACTTTGATAACAACCCTCCCACTCCAGAAAAGGTCAGGAATTTTGAGAGGCTCCTACAAAACCAGGGACACAATAAAACAACACATTGATACAAATTTTTGGTAGAAACAGTGGCTTAAGTGACTCGTACTGGCTTGTCTGGAGGTTGTGAGGTGAACTTGATTATAAATAATCTGCTGAATAAAGCACAGGTAGGAACTATCCTCCACCCAAATCAGCCCCCTGGGTCACTGTCTGGCCCATCAAACAGCTCTGTCACAGCAAGTGAAGGGCAGAGGACAGAAGCTGTTAAAAGAAATGTTTATCCAAGTAGGGTCTAAGGGGGTTGGACTCTCAGATAAAGCCAATCTGTTTTGTCTCTAGATGTCAGGAAGGAAAACAACACAGAGAACACACAGCTGGGGGCACTTCAGGGAAGAGCACCCCAGGGTGTTGTTTTCTGGTCCAGAAGAAGGTGCCTGGCCCCACCTGCAGCAGTGGGAGCTTTCCTTTTCCTGGTCCTTGACACAGCAGCCACTTTCCCCTGTCCCCCCCAGGCTGGGAGCTGCTGGCTCAGCCTCACCTGTCCGAGATGAGGGTGGCAAACGCTGCGTCCTTGGCTCGGATGCTCCAGGACAGGGCAGAGCCCAGGCGGTTGTTCCGCAGAGCCTTCATGGCCATGATCTTACAGATGCTGCGCACTTGGGGGAACACAGCACAGGAGGGAAGAATTAGTGTTGGTAGGTTCAGTTGGACCACTGCAAAACAGGAAGACTGAAAATGCACCACCTTGTTCATGCATCTGCCTCTGCTCACAGATCCTGAGCACTTTGAGGGCCTTCTGCTCCGTGCTGAGCGGGATGCGTTCGATGTGCAGCTCCAGGTACACCCGGCCGTACTCCGGGCAGTGGTCGAAGTAATCCACCCCCAGCTGCCACAGGCTGAAAGAGGGGAGAAATCACCACCATTCCAACCCTAGAAATCTTCAATGAGCACAACAGTAAAGCCCCAAGGAGAATCTGCGCACTTGGGGGTAACTGTTAGCTCTGATTAACTTCGTATTCAGTCCTGAAATGGCTTTTCCTTTCCACCTCATGCCAGTTCCCTGTAACATGACTTTGGAATGCCACAACTTTGGAATATGTGCAGCTCGTAAGAGCTTCAGTGCAAGTCACTCTGCACAGTGGCAGGAGTGGCTGTGCCCAGGTCATGAGGTGTGAAGGGTTCTAATAGTCAGCTTTTGTCTCCATTCAAAATGTGCCAATCTTGTACAATCCTGAGGGACACCTCTGCAGGAATTCTAACACTGGCTGCTCTTAGTTTTGCCCTTTTACTTCATGAACATGCAGTTATTTGTTCTGGCTGCCTGAGTCTAAGTCTGTCCTATGAGTAATAAAACTAAAGTTGATACCTGTGATGGGAGAAGAGTCCTGAGGCGTACTCCAGCAGGAGGAATTCACGCATATTTGAGCCAAAACTGGGGGGAAAGAGAGCAAATATCCAGATATTATTATTTGCATCTCACTGGAAAAACCTGATGACTTATTTTCCCAAATACTGTCAATTTCTGCAGCATGTTTTCTTTTGCTGGTTTTTTTTTCCCCCCCTCTGGACTATCCTAATCAGCTTTATTCAAATAATGCAAATAAATACTTACTAGAGATTGTGAGACTGCAGGAGTTTGCAGTGATCCAACAGGTCAGACAGATGAGCCACAAACCACCAGTTGCTCAGGACAATGCTGCGTTTGAAGCAAAAGAAAAAACTAAGCCTAAAGCTACCAGAGACTGTGTCAGGTTTTCCACAGGCATTCCTTACTAATACACAGTGCTGTTACAGTCCAAGGTCTGGCTGCAATGTCCCAGACCTAATGGAATGCTTTGAATTGCTGCCAGCTTCACGTATTTTTGCTAAATTCTTTGCAAGGATGATCAGGGCTCTGTACCCCTGCCCCCTGCCCCAAATACACAGAAGCAATACTGTAGAACTAGAGAATCCAAAACCTTAAAACTCTACCTGCATTCCTTGATCACTTGATGCATCTCAAATTCAAAGGCTGCCATTAAAATCATGTCTAGAGGCTCAGGGCTGCTCTGTCCACCCAGGAACAGGTCCATACTAGACTGTGGAATGAGATGACAAGACATTATAGAAGCAGTAGCAATACATTGTTTGGATGTAGCAGTTATTTTATGGGAAATAACAGGTCATAGAGGTTGAACACATTAAAAAATGGAATTTTCCTCATTTTAGCATAAGGGAACTGGGAAAACAATTTGCAGGAACACGAATGGCAACATTATGACACTGAAAAGTGGATCTTCAACAATTATTTGTCAACTTTATCACCCTCCCAAGTCCTTTACAAACTCCAGACAACATCTTACAGTCATGTAGTTGCTGTAAGACTTTTCCCTACATTTTTCTTTCAGTGTAGTAACCCTTGTGTGCTTGAAGCAGTGGAGAATATTAGAGCAATTGTATTTCCTACCTGTGCATAGAAACGCAGCTCCATTGGCTTCACCGTTGGGTGGGAATACAGGAGCCGGGTGACAAGGAAGTGATACCAAGTGGTCATGAGCTCCTTCTTCTCCAAAATGGCATCCTCATCTCCCAGCAGGATCTAATAGGACAAAAACACAGGAGGAATGCTGCACACTCAGTGATGAATACAGCGGCACTCCAGCTCTCCCGAGGCATTACTCCTGTTCTACAAAGGTGAGGATTTATTCAAAATTACATAACAAAGATCCTTCTCACAGCTCAGTTTCCAAATCAGCCTTAAGACCTTGGACAGGGAGAGAAACCCATCTGCCCAGGCTGGCAAACCATCAACAGAGGACAGGAGACATATTAAAGTTACTTATGGCTACACTAGGCTCCTGAAATCCACAAGGATGGATTCAAAACTTTAGTCCAAAGTTTCCTTTGTTCCTAGCAAAAACACACCTTGCAGATGGACTCCATGTGGGGATTGGAAGCAAAAGTTCCATCCTGTAGATACCGTTGACATTCCTCGTGCCAGTGCTGCCACTTCAGCTCCAGCTCTGTCAGTGTCTGGGTGTTGCCAAGCTGAACACAGGGAATAAAGGAATACAGGGAATAAAGGAAACACCAAGTCAAATCACACCGTGCTCTTGGGCCAAACTCACAGTCACTCCTGATAAAAAGCTAAACATGAGGCTGCCTGTCATCTTTCTGTATTGATTTGTCACCTAACAGACTTTTATCTGAATTGCTGGGTCTTTGGGCAATTCAAGAATACAAATAGTGCTACTGCAAAGGAGTAAGACTGAGATGCTCTAAAGGGGAACAAACTGTTACAGGGGACACAACCAGGTGGCTTTTCCCAACAAACTGCACGAAAACACACTTTGTACATACACTGGGCACAGGCATCTTCTTCATCAAGTCATCCAAGATTTTGTACATGTTCATGGATGTGGGATTGGCACTGGCTTCCTTGGAGAGCAGGTGCCGTGCTTCGTCCATCCGGCCTTGGAGCACAAAGACATCCACCTGCAAAAACCCCCTGTCCATGAGCTCCACACTGGGCAAGATTATGGAACACCCAGGAAAGTGATGAGAGGGGCATTTTAATCTGTGATTCAGGCAAGGGAAGTGGAGTTAAAATGTTTAAACTGTAGGCACTGCTAATTCAAGTAACAGTGTAAGGCTTGACCTCTATGGGTCATGAAGGATGAGGATGGGAATGAGAATGGGCTCATCCTAAAGCCTACACAGGCAGACAGCAATGAGGTGTCATGTCCAGCAGGGAAGAGGAAGGAAAGTATAGACATGAATTCCTTTTGTTTAAGAATCTTCCAGGTGGTGATACTTACCACATTCCAGAAGAGCTTGTGTTTGGATGGACTCTCACTGCTCAGAACTTCCCGGACCATGCTGTCCACGTCACACACGTGGAGCCGCACCCAGTCCAGGAGGCGCAGCACGAGGGGCCCAGCTGTGCACACACATTTCCCTGTCAGTTCCCATGTGTTTGTTCCCAAACTGTTCTCACACATTTCATAACAGTTTGACATCACTAGATGAGATTTACTGACCTGATTTCTACCTCCCACCCCCAAATTACAGAGTTCCTTAAGCGAAGAGGGCCCTGGGAGCACCCAGCCTCTGACAGGTTTTCCTGTGACAACTGTCCTGGATTGTAAGATAAGGATGTATTCTATTTGCCATCTATTTAAAGTGGGACAGTTTTCTCCTGTTATTTGGGCAGTTTTCTTTATCTCTTATACAACCAATCCTCCCTCTGGGGAGATAGCTTCTGTTAATGGGCCATTGAGTGTCACTGCATGGCAGATAAAATTCCATCATCCCATTGGGAGATGCTCTGCCCAGGGGGAGGGGCCAAGCATTCCTGCCTGGATAGAATCTGAGGATTGGAACAGCACAGGCAGCCTTTTCCCACTGCATTCCCAGAGGAAGACCACACCCATCTACACCACCACCAGACCTTCAGAGGAAGCCTACACCCTCCTACAGGATCAGAGCTGCAGCAGAACCACATCTGTCACTGCAGGAGGAGCAGCCACCATTCAGCTGGACTGGTACCAGCACCCTGACCCACAGGTGTCAGGTCGTACCCTGACTCTGTCAGTGGTTTTCTTTTCTTTTGTATGTACTATTGCATTTGTATTTTTAATTTTTCTAGTAAAGAATTGTTATTCCTATTCCCATATCTTTGCCTGAGAGCCTCTTAATTTCAAAAATTATAATAATAATAATTCGGAGGGAGGGGGTTTACATTTTCCACTTCAAGGGAGGCTCCTGCCTTCCTTAGCAGACATTTCTCAAACCAAGACACAACACAGTCCAGTAGAAAACCCAAACTTGAAGAAATAAAAAGTGAATTATCTAGATCATAAATCTTGCAGAGCCAAGAGACAAATAGAATATTTCTGTTTATGTTAGCATCATTTCATTATTACTAACTGAATATGAGAAAGGAATTTGGCAGTACGTGATTAATTTAGATTAAGTAATCTATAATTTGTGAATCTCTTCTGAATTCTGGGACTGTGTAAGTAGCACATTTGTTTGCATAATATGATTTCCTTCAAAAATTATTTCCTACTTTAAAATGCCAATGTAAACAGACTGACTTCAAAAATGGCAATCTAAAGTTAAACTAATTGTATCAGAGCTGTGTAAATGTCAATTGGCATCGACACATTTGATGCTTAAAGACATGTTTAAGCTTATAAATAAAACAGATTAGCAACAACTTTTGATATCCCTCCTCTTCATAACCTTTCTGACAAAGAAACAATTTAAATCAGAGTGCAGGAGGAAAGTAGAAGGCAAATTGAATAGCTTGACATAATTCAATAAAAAGAGGCAATTAACTGAAGCAGAAGGGTTATTAAAAGGCTTATTGACACTCTGCTTATCTCTAAAAGCCTAAACTATGACACAGTGAATATGATACACATTTTAAACAAATAAATATGCAAAGAAGAAACCCATCAGTTTTTACACCAGGATAGTTCACAGCTCACCTGTAGCTGCTTCAACAAACAGAATCTCACACAGGTTCCAGATCAGCTCCATTGCAGAGAGAATGGAAACCTGAAGGAAAGCAGGGCCAAGTTTCAGAGCTAGTCATTATTCCAGTTGGGTTTTTTAACCACACAAAGGCATCTGCTGTCCACAGCAATCAGTTCTTACAGAGAAATATCATACTGACATTTCAGAGATAAAACTTAAAAGACACAGGCCCCAATTTCACACTTTTTTTTGGTCAGAAAACACTGACACGGTGTAATGAAATGCAGCAATAATCTGTCACTAGTGAGCAACCTAACTGGTCTTATTTTCAGCCTTTCTGCTGAAAGACTCAAATACAAACATCAAAGGAAGAAAGAATGGCCAATGAAGCAACATCACTGCAGCTGATAGGACAAAACTGGTGTGAGCACTCTGCTCTTCCCAGAACACTTCCAGGGATCTGACTGTTCACAGTGAACACCCAGAGGTTGCTACGAGGTTCAGATGCAGCTGATTGGCATCTGAGAATTTGAGAGCTGAAACACCACACAGCAAGTCTGAAACTTTTCTTGTCAGCTTTGGGATGACAAGAAAACATCCCATCTACAACAGCAACTATGTTTACGACATGGCAGTGAATTGAGGTGCTGGGCATCTTCATTGTTTTAGAAGTACAGGAATTAACTATTTATTTCCATTTATTCTTGGTCATGAACTGCATCTCCTATACAAGGCAGAGTGAAATCTGAAGTGCCTCATGCCAGTAAATTCACCAGCCAGTAATCCACATTCAACCTGACAGAACTGCAGATTACCTGAGTGCTGTACTGGCCTTGCAGGGCAGGGTCCCGGGCAGCAACTGAAGGAAAAACAAGGAAAGTCAAAGAGCAACATATTTACCTTTGACAGTCCCTTCTGAGCTTGGATAGCTTTCCATATATCTGCCACATGAAATATGAAAAGGCTGCAAGTCCCCAGAAAGTCAGTTACAATATGGTGGGATAAAACAGTCCCTGACCAGATTTACAAACCAACTTGGAAATCTCCAGCATGGAAATAGAGTCTTGATAATTACTGAAACTTACACATGCTATTGTACAGGAGTCACAGTAAGTCACCACTACAATCCCACTTTCATAATTGCAACTGGTATTTCCTTTTCCTGCAGTCAGAGAACAAACAAACAAACTTACTCGCTGCCTGGTGCATGTCCTCCATGCAGGCTCTTATCACTGACCGGTAGTTTTTACTCACTTGAACCAATCTGCCAAACACAAAAAGACTTTGGTTGGAAGAAGCTGTTGGAGTTTTAGTGTTATACCCCCTAAAGCCTTACAAGTTTCTCTGCAGCAGCAACTCCCAGTACCTGAGTGGATCCCGGTGGAACCAGTGAGACCGTGCCACACTCTACCAGCGTGGTTATTGGAAGGATCTGAGCCTTGATTTGTAAAATATCCCCAAAATGGTCATTCTGTCTGCCCCGCTGGTGATTCCAGAGCTGGTAGAAGCAGCCTGGCCAACGGCACTTGCCTCATCGGAGGCATTTATCAGCCCTTCGCGCTGGCCCCCGGCTGGAGAAGGGGCAGCGGGCGCCTCTCAGCCTCCCCATTCACTCACTGCGCCTTCCGCGACTTCCCCGCCAGCTCCTCCTCGCTCCGCTGCAGCCCCAGGAAAATCCCGTGCGACTCATTGAAGAGTTTCCGCAGGGTCTGGATGTAAATGTCCTGATCCCTGCGGACCACGAAGACGTGGGAGGAGCTCGGTGCTCCATCCCCGGTACCTGCAACAGAGCCCGTCAGCGCCCGGGCAGCAGCGCCCGCCCTGCCCTCACCCCAGAGCATGGGCACGGAGAGCGGGACGGGCACCGGGAGCGGAACCCACCTGCGCGGCCAAAGAGGGTCTCGCACACCAGCACCTCCGCGGGGCCCCAGGCGAAGCAGAGCTGTCGGGCCGACGGGTCCGCGCCCGGCACCACCTGTGAGGGGACGGTGTTCGTCAGCGGCGCCGCCCGCGGCCCCGCACCGCGCACAGCCCCGCACCGCCCGCAGCCCCGCACCGCCCGCGGTCCCGCACCACCCGCAGTCTCGCACCGCCCGCAGCCCCG
>VWZP01008977.1:418718-444984 GCA_013396995.1 Dicaeum eximium | reverse complement strand
CCCCGCCCACAGCGCTGCTGCGCGCCCCCTGCCCGGGCCGGCCCGGCCGCCCGCTCGCCGTGCGCGGATGGCTCGGTAGCCAGGGCGGTGCGTAGCCAAACAGCCAGATGTGGCACGTTATTGATGTGGGGAGGCTCGTTTACATTAGATACGCGGCTGATTCGGCCGCTGATAGTGCCGGTGTGCGGGAGATCCGAGCTGCGCTGCCACGGCCGCCTCTGGCAGCTGTCCCCGCCCCTGCCACCCTTTCTGGGGTCCTTTTTGGGTTTTAACATAATTTTATTATTATTATTATTTGGAAGGGAAGCGAAGTCGGTGGAGTTGGTGACGGAGGGTGGTGCTGCCCGACTTCCCTGGAGGATAAAGAGCGGTCATGGAATGCTGGAATATCCTGAGTTGTGGCTCATCGAGTCCAGCTCTTGGACAACCCCAAAAAACACCTCACATACCCGAGAGCGTTTTCCAAACATCCTGAGCCTGGTGCCGCAGCCGCTTCCCAGTGGTCCCCGGTTGCAGGAGGCTCTTGCTAAAGGTACGATCCCACTGGGATTCCAGAGAGGATGGAGAGCTCCAAGCTGACCACGAGGGCTTCCTGGGCGTCCCATGTCCCTTCCAAAGGCTTCATGGGTGACACCCAAACACTGCTGGCTGCTGGGGGCAGAGGGAAGGTGACACAGCCCCTTCTCCATCTCACCTGACCTGGATCCTCCCCAGCACCTGTCCCGTTCCTGGAAAGACCTTGGAGTCCTGTGTGAAAGTCCCAGGGGCCAGGGCAGATATGGCTCAGTGAAATCCCCCAGACACAGGCAGCTCCAGCAGAGCTGCCTGCAGATAAAGTGATTGATCCCCACACGGATCAATAAAGATCTCGTTCCAGGCAATTAATAACTTTGCCAAGCTTCTTTTGTTTGGATAAAGTGCCCGGATTGCTGAGGGAGTGAAACTGGAGGAGAAAATAATCCTGTAATTTTATGTCACCCATATAAAAATATCAATCAAATGACAGTGATTTGCAGACATATTTATTTGCATAAAGAATCTTCATTTGCATAAATCTCCAGAGTCTTGCTTTCACAGCAGGAAATTCAGGGTGGATGTCCAGGACATGTCTCACTGCATCCCTAGGAAATGCTGCACAGAGGGATTTGAGCTCTGTAACTTTGGTTATAAACCAGCTCCAGCTCCTGTCTCCCCTCATCCAGGAAGAAGGGAAAGTGTAGGAAAAGGCAAGGAAGCAGGAGCTGCATTTGGGACCCCGCAGGCATTCCTTGGGACAGCTGTCCCAGATTGTGCTGTAAAACCTGAGCTGTGCTGTAAACCAGTTCCTGTTTTACAAATAAAATCTCCCTATTTTATTAATAAACCCATTTTTATTCATTATTTTTACTTTGAGGGTGTTTTGGCACCTTACCATGCTCCAGAGCTGCTGGAACCAAACCAGCAGGCCCAGGGACTAGAGAGTGAAGTGGGTTTCACTCAGCCTTGGAAATTTAGTTGTTTCTACTCCTCAAACATCCCGTGTGGAATCTCCTGGAGGGGTTGGTGTGAAGGGGAGGCCTGGACTCCAGTCTGGGGAGGTTGGGATGGGCTCCACCTCATGACAGGGTGGTTATTCCCAAGTATTTGCAGTCACTCAACTTCTCTCGAGCAGAGTCCACTGGCACCTCTTTGTGTCCCAGGACTGGGAGCGGCCTGGGAGCTCTGGGCATGGAATGCCCAGGTAGGATGGAACACCCACCAAATTCTCTGGCAGAAGGGATGTATTTCCACTTGTCATCCACAGCCCTTTCCCAAAAGTGGAGGAATCCAGAGCGCCCCAAGTGCAGAGCTTGGGAAGGCAGCACTAAGACATGTCAGGGAAGAGCAGGAACTGGGAAGTCTGGGGTGAGTTCTTCAAGTCTGGTTTGCAGAAGGAGTTAAAAAGATGCCCAGTCCACCAGAGCAGGGAATGTGAGGGAGGAGACAGGAGCAGGTGGAGGGGCTGAGGGAGCACCCCCACACTCCCACACCTCGCTTTACAACCCCGGTGTGTTTGAGGAGCCCAAGCCCTGTCCCTGCACCGGGCTGGGCACACACCTGGGTGACAGATGGCCACGAGCTGTCCCTGGGCTGAGCACACAGTGCAATCTGCTGCAGCTCGCTCCAGCTCCTGCTCCTGGCACCTGAAACAGGGCAGGGAAGGAGGAAACCTGTGCAGAGGGAGATGGAGATTGCCCCATCCAGCCAGGTTTAGGTTGGAAGTGGGCACCCACTCTTCATTTTGTAAAATATAGAGTTGAATTTCATTTTATTTCACATTATTCTGCTTTTTCCTGGGTATTGCTCTGGGATGGAGCAGGAGCAGGTTGGGACAGAGCAGCCCCAGGTCAGGACAGCAGGTTGGACACCAGAGCTTGCCTATGGGAGGATGTGTGGGCTGGGGGTCCTGTGGCAACAGCAATTTCGGGGACATCATGGAGACATGATGGCCTTGTCTGTGGCCTTGGCCTCATCTCACCTGCCTGGCAGAGCAGGGGACGTTTCCCAGTGTTTCCAAGTGGAGGCCCATGTTGCTGGGGAAGCAGAGGGAGCAGGAGGATGCCTCGGTGACACCAATGACATTCCCACTCAGACTGGTTTTTTCCTCCCCTCTTCCCCTGTCTCCACAGCCAACCTTTGTCCTTGCCATGCACACCCAACTTTTTGGATGGAATTCACCACTGTAGTGTTGGGCTTGGAATCCCTCAGGAAGTTGCTCTGGGTGGATTTAGCTCCCAGCACCCTGCCATGGAAAGCATCTGCTCCAACTCCCCTGTGCCCACTCACACTTATGGATAACAACTTTGCCTGGGATGCTTCACCCAACTCCACAAATCCTGCAGGTGAAACAGATTCCCTGGTGGGAAAAACCAAGCAGGGTGGGAAAAAAAAAAGGCAAGCCAAGTGACAGTGATGCCATAAACCCTGGGAGCGATGCGGAGCTACCGGCGAGGTGCAGATAAGGAGCGCTCGTGCCGTATCGCGGGCACCCCATCAATCACACATCCATCTCCCAGCGCCTGGACCCTGGGAGTAGTAGGAATGCGCAGTGAGATTGCTGTCAGCCAGGATCAGCCAGGCTGCTGGTGAGAATGCTGCACCCAAGGGGACACCACAGCGGTGGCATCAACACTAGAAGGAAGCTTCCTGGGAAGGGACTGGGCAGGGTTGGAGCCAGTGTTGTCCCCAGTGGAGACAGGCTGCAGGGAAGGTTTAGAATGGATATTAAGGAAAGGTTTTTCATCCAGAGGGTGGTCAAGCACTGAACAGGCTCCCCAGAGAATGGTCATGGCTCCAACCCAATTCAGGGATGCTCAGGGTGGGATGGTTGGCATGTCTGTGCAGGGCCAGGAGCTGGAATGGATGATGCTGGTGTGTCCTTTCGGCTCAGGATATTCCATGATTCTCTGATACTCAGAGAGATCAGGGTGCTGCTTGGCTCCTTTTCCATGTGGATATGCCCATCACTAATGGCTTCCACATGGAAAACGGTGAGAGCATTGTTTGCCAACCCTCCCAGAAATTTCCTGTGTGCCACAGCAGATCCCTGTAGGAACAGGTCAGCAGCGCCATGTGCTCCAAGCACAATCCTGGGAAAACCTGCCACATCCCAAGTGACAATGTGGCAGAGACACTTCAGGAGCTCTTCAAAGCTGGGCTGGGAGGGGCTCATTCCCAGGTTCTTCGACTTCTGTGGGAATGGCTGATAGGAAAAGTGGAATCTCAGTGGAACAGGCAGCTCTTGTGGGATGGGAGGATGGATAAAATCTGTCTCTAGGGTCTCTGTGCCTCAGAGCCCAACCCTGAGGGAAATTTCTGCCACAGCCGTTCAGCCAGGAAAAGGAGATCATGAGGAGGAGGATGATGAAGAGGAGGGAAACCCACACATCTACTGCTGAAGAATGGGAATGGGACATGGATTAGTGGGAGACATCTGGGGAAGACACAGGGAGCCAGGGAGCTCTGAGTGGACTTGACCCACTCAAGATCACCTGGAAGCAAAGTGCCCCACATTTCCCTCACCCCTGATCCTGCCCCTGAGGGGCAGGACCCTCCCTGCTCAACCCTCCTTCACCCCCTGCTCTCTCAGTGCTCCCTAAGGGGCTCATAAGCACTGCCTGGGCCTGGTTCAGGTTTCGTACCTCCCCTGGCAGCTGCTGCTAAACAGAAGGTGAGGGAGACGTGGCAGAACTGTTACACATTAACTGGGACAGTGGCTGCTCTTTCCTCCTGTCCAGGAACCATCCCCAGGCCCCGGGCTGCTCTGGCTAATGTGTAATCCCAGCCCTCTCTGCTCCTTCCCACCAGGATGTCCCAGTAGCTAGGCTGGCTCAGGGAGGTGGGGTGTACAGGGAAGAGTATTTGATGGATAAATGTTTTTCCAGCACCCCTGAATGCTTCTCTGTGGGCACAGAGCAGCCCGAGGGACAAAAGCACCAAGCCAAACTTGCACAGAGACTGTTTTCCTGCTAAAACCTGCTCATTTTCCTGGGAATGGTGGGAACTGGGCTGCTGGAGTCTGTGCTACTCCCTTGGGATGCTCAGCTCAGGGTGTTGGGTGGCTGTTTCTCATCCCCACACAGTTACTGCCAGGCACAGCCCTGCCATAGAAATACCTAATAAATACCTGGATTGGCTTTTCTCCTTAGTGGAACTTGGGCTTTTGGGGCTTTAGAGGCACCTTTTTTATAACCCGCTCAGACTTGAATTTCTGGGACTCAAGCCCTGGGAGAAGCAGGAGAAACCACTGGGGCAAGGGGATGAGTGGGGATGGGATCCTGCAGCTCTAGCAAGAAAAATGTGCCCATCTTGGCTGTTTTTTTCTCCCACTCCTTCTTTTTTCTTTTAATATGTTTAGTGTTTATGTTGGATAATGCCCATCAAGTGTTTGTTTCCGCCTCTTGGCTCTGCTAAGCAAACTCTTTTGCCTAGGAGATAGCTCTGCACACTCTGTTTCTTGCAATAGTAGGTCACATTCATACTAATCAGGATGCCGAATGCTGCCTCTAATCCAAAGTTTTCCATCAAAGGAAAGGTCCTGAGTCATATAATGAATATCAGGAGGGTTCTGCTCTTCAAAGGCAGAGAAAAGTTGATTCTTTTTGAGATAAAAGCTCCCTGTTTGAAAAAAAGATAATTGGAAGTAAAGCTAAAAGGTTTCCTTATCACCAAATATTATTCACGGCAATAGCAAGGTCTGGTTTCCTCCCCTGTGGCAGGCTAGAGGCTCACAAAACCCCAACTTAAATGACAGAGGAGAAATTGGCTGGATTCGGGATTTTCCAGGAATTTGGGGGCCTTGGCTCCTGGCTGGGAGTGTGGAGGGGCTGCTTCTTGGTTTTGCTGAGAGGGGAGCAACATTAGAAAACCTGGCTCCATCCCCAGGGATTTGCTGTAAATTTGGGGGGAAACTGGAAATTACATTAGCCTTCAATTGCTGTGCAGGGAGAGCAAAGCAGCAGGGAGGCCTTAAAAAGGAGGAAAATACATGGAAAAGAGGGGAAAATAGAACCACCAGCACTCTGAGCTATACAAGGGGTGCCCCATCCCTGGGACTGTCCCAGGCCAAGTTGGATGGGGTTTGGAGGAACCCAAGACAGTGGATGGTGCCCCATGGCAGGGGGTGGCACTGGATGAGATCTAAAGGTCTTTCCAATCCAAACCATTCTGGGATGGTTCCATGAATTCCTCCTCAGTCCAAGCTTTTCCAGGGAGCAGGGATGCAGATGAGCTAATGCAGCTCCTGCGTGGGGATTAGCTGGGTGTTTATTGCCTGACCTGTGCTGCTCTGAGGGTAATTACTGGTGATGGAGGCAGTAGATTCCTGGGCTTTTCCTCACTGTGCTGAACCCATTTGGGATTTTTTCCCTCTCAGGTAACACTCAAATGCAATTCCTTTGGAAGGAAACCAAAGGAGCTTGGAGTCCCTTTTGTGCTCTGTGCCTTTGTAATCTTGGGGTGGATTTTAATGTTCTCCTCACAGTCATTTCCCTAGCGTCTCTCCCTTTTCATGTCCAACATCTCATGTTGAATAACTCCTTGGGCTCTGTAATTTCAGGATCAACCACGACGCTGACAATGGAAAACAAATTATACAGGGAGAGGAGCCTGCAGCCCCAGCTTTTTTGTGCTGTGTGTGTGCATCCCTAATCCAAATTAACACCGATATCAACTTTCTCCCGGGCTGCTCGGGCTCACGTTTGCACAAAAGCCAGAGGTTTGGCCACCTTAAATAATTAAGAGCACCCTGGGGCTTGGGAGCCGTGGAAAACACATGGCTGCAGCGGGGAGAGCAGAGGCCCTCTGGGAAAGGGGGAGATTAGAGAAGCAGGAAAAGGGGTTGGGGTTTCTAAAGTCAGACTCTTTGGTTCCCATTCCTCCAGCTCCCAGCAGGATGCAGCTGCTGGATGCTTCCACTGGGAGTGGAAATCTGTGAATGTGGAATCTTGGTTTTCCTTGGGTTTCGAGCTGATCCAAGACTAGGGATGCTCAGGTGGCATTTTATCCCTAGTGGGGCACCCTGTGGGGTGCAGGTGCTTGTCCTCTGCTCTCCTGCCTGTCCCTGAACCAGCAAACAGGAGGAGGATCATTATTTGTAAAATATAACCCCAAAAACCCCCAAGAAACCCCAGCAGAGGCATCCCCTCTCTCGACCTCAGTGGCCACAGCCCAGGATCACCTTGGGTCACTGTGTTTGTGTTTCCAGCACTCAGAGCTGCTCCTGATGCACAGCCACCCCAGTTTGGCCCTGAAACCCCCACAATTTGGGGGCTGCAGCCCTGGCTGTTGCTCCCCACCCCTTGTCACCCTCTGCCCATCCGTGGAGGTGTCACTCAGGTGAGCAGCACAATTCAGAGTGGCATCCCAGGGATGCTCTGAGCACCCCACTCAGGGGTGCAGGGCTGCTCATTATTCACCAAGGCAGGAGCCTGTCTGCAGCCAGGTGAGCCCGAGGAGGAGATGACAGCTCGATGAGAGAGGTTCAATGACTTGTTCTTCACGTGCTGGCCACCTGGCATATTTGCCTTGAACTTACCGCACTCGCTCCAAAAGCCCTGCATTATCTTCCTGAAGGACACCAGAGATAATTTTATTCACCATGGAGTGAATTCTGGGGCTGTCTGTAAAAGAATAAATGAAGAGACTTAACACGGTGGAGGACGTGAGATGTGTCAGCATGGTGGCGGCTCACTGAATATGCAGTGAGTCCTCCTCAACTTCAGGGAATTGAAGAGCTTAAAATAAATTCACCANACCAACCAAAACAACCAACCAACCAACCAACCAACCAAACAGTGAAGCAAGCGCATTACCGGGGTGGCAGATGTCGTGACTCAGCTTTTTAACATTTTCATTTTGCTTGACAAGAGTAAACTGGCAAAGCCAACCAAGGTTTTTCCTCCCTACAAATTGCATTTGGGTTCCTGAATGCCTTGTGGTAAATCCAGAGCCAGCACGAAACTCCCCAGAATGGGTATGGGAAGCTGGATTTGCTCCCAGGGTGACAGGTGTGCAGATGGATTTGTCACAGCTCAGTTCTCCTGTCTCCTTCTCAGCCCCTGCCAAAGGAAGGACTGATCCCAGCGCTCAAAGCTTTGGGAAGTGCCTGGGGAGGTTTCCCAGCTTTTGGGGCCTCTGTAGTAGCAAAAGACTGACATCCTGCTGGATTTGGCCCCTGTGGCACAGAGAGGGAAGTGTCGGTGGGATTAGGGAGCTGCTGGGTGCTGGAGCTCCCACTGGGGACGAGTCCAAGGTGTCTCTTGTTTTCCTCTGGAGGGTGGGAAGTTCTGGGTGGTTGGAGAGCCTTTTCTGGAGGCTGATGCACAGCGATGATGCTCCCAAACAATCCAGTGGGAAGTGTTTTCCCTGGCGCTGGGGATAGAATGGTGACTGGAAAAGCTGCCCGCGGGTGGGTGCTGGCACGTGTGGCCAGAAGCTGCTGTGGGTCACTCACTGGCGGCAAAGGAGCCTTTACCAGTGGAGGACGGCTGGAAAACTCGGGATGAGCTCCAGCTCGGGCGAGATGAATGAACCGGAGATGGAGGCGTCCACGGCACAAAGCGACCGCATCTTTGTGCCTGCCTGGCTCGGGAGCTCTCGGCATCCGCCGCAGGCTGAAGTGGCTCTTGGGCTGTTTAAAGGTTGAGTGCTGCTGCTCCGAGTGACGGGAGGCAGATTCGGTTAAATAAACACGGCGGCTTAAAGAGAAATTGAAGGTGACGCGGAGAGCTGGAGCAGAATTTAATGTTGGCAGCCGCGTTCCAGCGCGGCTCTCCAACCGCATCCCTCTGGAATTGGCTGGGACACATTCTCTGGAATGCCGGGGAGGAGGAGTGGGGGACTCGAAAAGGTGTCACAAACCGGGAACCCGCTGCAAGGAACCTGCGGTGGTGTTGCTGTTAATTCCTTAGCATTTCACGCCGCCCCTATGCTCTGGGAGAGCACCGGGCTGCCCCCATGCCCTATCACACCGCAGAGCTTTTCAAAAGCCATTTTGTCCTTTAATCACTTCGGGCTCCGGTTTAGTGCCTGGCAGATTGTACGGGTGTGGTTCCAGTGAGTTCCACCATTGCCTCCCATAAACAGATGTTCGTCCTGGGGTTGTGTCGTGGAGCCGTGAGGGACTGGATTCAGAGAGGGCTTTATTTTGGGGATGGGGAGGGGGCGGGGCTGGGCTGCGGTTTGCTCGGGATCTGGAGCAGATCTCTCTCCTGTTCCCTGCCCTGTAAGCACATGGAAAATCCCCTGGCTGAAGGTTATATGGGAAATGTTTGTGCTGGAGTCAGGGAGAGGAGAATCCCAAAGACTGGACCATAAGTTTCCCCTCCCTCTGCAGCGTTTCACCACCTCTGCCGCAGGTGAAAAATCCCACTGGATTTTCCTGTGGGGAGAATTTTCCAACCCAAATATCTGATGGTGTTGAAGCAGAATTGTTTCTCTGCTCCGAGGATGCCC
The DNA here is from genome assembly GCA_013396995.1 of Dicaeum eximium. Taxonomy (NCBI): domain Eukaryota; kingdom Metazoa; phylum Chordata; class Aves; order Passeriformes; family Dicaeidae; genus Dicaeum; species Dicaeum eximium. The sequence goes on along the minus strand of VWZP01008977.1, from coordinate 436,011 downwards.
CTGGTACAGCCCACTCCGTGCGCTGATTTGGTGTCGGTGGAATTCCATGGTGGAATTCTCCAGAGCAGGGACAGGGCAGGGATAATGCAGGAATGGCTGAGGGAGCCTGGTCTCGTTCCTTAAGTGCCATCAATTCCCAGGCTGAGGAAGTGTGGGCAGAAATCTCAGCCTTTGGCAGGAAAACAGAGTTTTGGTCAATACCAGATTCCCAAAACAACTGCATGCAGATCAAAGGAATTTTGTGTGGTTTTTTTTTCAATGCAGGGCTTATGGAACACTCCTACCCGGTATGTGCTGCTCGTCAGAGCAAAGCTCAAGGCTCTGCTGTTCCTTGCTTTGTGCCAGTGTGTGCACTGATGGATTTTGTGTTTTCCAAGCCTCAGAAATTCTGGTGTGCAGGGAAGGAGGGACCTGTTTCAGGAGGGATGAGCTGGGGAATTTCTCAGTGCCTAGCTAACAGTGACACTAAAAATTCCATTAAAGAAAAAGGTTGGATGAGGCTTGGAGCAACCTGTGATAGTGGCATTGTCCCTGCCCATGGCAGGGGGTTGAAACTAGATGAGCTTTAAGCTCCTTTTCAACCCAAACCCTTCTGGCATTCCATGACAAAGAGAGGTTTTGGCGCATGGAGAGAAGGCCAGGGCTGGAAATGCTCTGGGAATGTGGCAGCAGAGGATAGGTGGGGACAAGGAGCACGAAGGAGAGGAATGAATGGAAGGAAACGTGCAGGAAAAGGGACAGGGGTCTGTGGGATAACCACACCACAGGGGCGATGCTGGCACACCTGATCTGTCACTGGCTTGGGGCCTCTCGGCCCCATCGTGGCACTGGTGTGGCACAGAGGAGACAGTGTGGCTCAGCCCTGCTGCCATCTTCTCCCGGTGACAGCGGTGGCACCCCGGGGCCCCCAGCGCAGGTGGAGCGAGGCGGCAGGGCCCAGCGGGAAGGGACCTGGGACACCCATGACCGCCTCGGCGTGGCCGGGGGGCTCCGGATGAGGGCTGTGGCTGGGAAGAGGGCCGCGGATGTCGCGATCTGCGCTGACACCGTGTGGCCGCTCTCCGCATCTCGCCCCGGCGCCCGGCAAGGGGGATTTCAGTCCAAACGGCCCCGAAATATCCCCAAAGTCACCTCCGATAGCAGGGAAGTGTCACCCAGTGGAGGCAGGAGATGGCCCTTGCCCTGCTCCCCTGCCAGCCTCGTGCCTGCATCCCTGCATCCCTCAAAATAGGCTGGATTTGGGCACTTTTATTGCTTCCAAATGAGCTGGATTCAGGCTTTTTTGGTATGGTTTTAAACTAAACTTGGTTTAAAACTAAATGCAGTCAGTTTAGATAAGGTATCAGAAGGGATTTTTACTGTGCAATTAGTGAGGCCCTGGCACAGGGTGCCCAGTGGCTGCCCCTCGATCCCTGGAATTGTCCAAGGCCAGGTTGGAGCAACCTGGGACAGTGGAAGGCATCCCTTCCCATGGCAGGGGGATGGACCAAGATGAGCTCTAAGGTCCCTTCCATCCCAAACTATTCAGTGATTTCCCAGAAAGGCCTGCCTGGCCTGTGTCTTGCTGCTCCAAGATATTTTTAATTCCCCCCGATCCTGTCAGGCCATTGATTTGAGGAGGACAAGGACCTTTTATCTCCTGTTTCGGCAGGCAGGAGGCCCTGGAGAGGAACCATGCCCAATGTATTCAGCCGCTCTTGGAAAAAGCCCTTTCTCCTCAGCCTTTTCCAGCCACAAGGATTTGGCAGGGAAGAGCCCAGCTCTGCCTGTTTGGGAGCAAAGATGCAGATTTGGCATGCAGGTGGATGGGGCTGGGACTGGAGACAGGCAGGGGGGATCGTGCTGAATGGAAAATGAGGTTATTCCTGATTTCTGCAGCACAACCCCATGGATAAAGGCAGTGAGATTCTTACCCAGTGCTCCCAAGTGGGGCAGAATTTTAGGATAAATGTCCCTTCGCCATGCCAGGAGCCCTGAGGGTGCCCGCCATGCCCGTTGGGAGAGGCACAGAGCAGAGCTGAAGGAAGACTTGGAGCTCAGGAAAGAGCCCCAACAATGGACAATGGAGCCATTTGAGGGACAACAAACAACTTTCTGCCCTGTGAGTTTGTCCTGTTGGAGTCACGGGGTGAGCGCAGAGCATGAATGGGGGTTATGCTCAAGGGAGCCAGGCTTTGCCCCACCTCAACCACTTCAGATGCTCACACGTTAATTTTTTGTCACAGGATCAGGGCCAGAGAAAGAGTGGGGATAAAAGCAGCACACTAACTGTCCAGAAAAAAAAAAAACCAACAAAAACCCCCCCTGAAAAAAACCCAACCAAACAAAAACAAAACAAAAAACCCCCCAAAACAAAACAAAACAAAACAAACCCTAAAAACAAAGGAAGGGAGAGAGAGAAAAGGCTTTGAAAGGGCTTTAAAATAAGGCGCAGATGGAAAAATATGAATATTCCAGTGGAAAAAGGGACTGAATTTCTCCCTAGAGTCTGGTTTGGAGCTGGAGAACTGGGGAATCTCCTTTTACAGGGAATTTGAGTCTCTGAGGGGATGTGATAGGGTTGGGAAGCTGAAATCTGTGCACAGTGCTCTGCCCTGGGGATTGGGGCTGTCTGTATCCAGGGCACCTCTGGATCAGGAGTCTTCGGCTGGAGCAAGTCCTGTGGAGGATAGCTGAAAGGGCAGAAAGTTTGGGATGAAAGTGTTGTGAGATCTCTCATTCCCTCTCTGTGCTCTGTCTCCAGCTCAGCTGGGATTCGGTAGCAGCTCTGGGCGGGAGCTGTAATGAGGTGACAGAAAGATAGATCCTGCTGGAAACAGGGAAAATGAGGCAAAGATTCCTTCCTTCCGAATTCCAGGCCTGGCTGCCAGATGGAGCAGGGCTGCGCTCTTCCTGGAAGCACAGCAGGGTGCTCTGGTGAAAGGTGCTGGGGCTCCTGGGCTCTGCCGTGCTGCATTCCCTGGGAATGAGCTGCAAGAATTGGAAAGCCCACAGGAAAGTTAAAGGTTTTTTCTACCCTGCAGTTTTGGAAGCTAAAAATAGAAATAATGCCAGAGGAATAAACATAAACACCCAGTCAGCCAAACCAAAATTGAGCAAGGGCAGCACTGGGAAGGGAGAAGCGGAAAATGTGCTGGGCTGGGAGGTGCTACTGGCTCTGCTTCCTAGGGGATTTGGCTTTTTGAGGATTCCAGACCAGTTTTGGGTGTTGTAGGCCTGGGTTTGATCCCACAAACAACTGCTTTTATCCAAGGGAATCAGCAACAGGAAAGCCTTTGAAGTTAATGAGCCCAAAATCCACTTCCCACCTTTTCCCGCCTTTTGGGATCTGGGATCATGACACTGCCATGGGATTGTCCTGGACGCCAGTGGGATAATCCAGGGATGCTCCATCACGCCGCCAGTCCTGGAGCTGCTTCTCCTGCAGCTGCTCCGCTGGCTCGAGGTTAATGAGCGCAATTAACAGCAAACGCTCTAATTGCAGCCGTTTAGCGGGAGACTTCGCCATCAGTGGCTCTGCCCGGCTCTCGGGTGTCCGAGCTGTAATTAGGCAGTGCCTCATCCCGGCGCTGCCAGGAGACCTCAGGGATGCAGCATTTCAGACCGAGGGTTCCTGGCAGATCCTGCCATTCCCTCTCCGCCCGAGTAGGCGGTTTAGGGTTATTGGTGGAATTTTGAGCTAAAAATCGGCGGATTTTAGAAGGAGATGTGCTCTAAGCAAGGTTTGTGGGCACCCACAGCAAACAAAGCCTTGACATCAATCTGGAGAAGCAATTCCAGCAGGGATTTTGGGATGCAGCTCTCTTCCAAGTGGAATTAGTGCCCACCTTGTCCAAGTGCAGCTGTCCTGGGCGATACCTAGATGTGCCCCAGAGCTCCAGCCCCACTCTGGGTGACACCATCCATCCAAGTTTATCTACCCCATGGATATTAAGCTTTTCCCAATCTGCATCAAAGCCCTTCCCTTGCTTCCCACATGAATAATGAATGCTGGTGCAGCTTGCCATAAATCATTGCCATTCCCAGTGCCATGGCTACTTTGAGTGCAGACATCTGCGTTTCAGACCATGGAGAATGTGGAAAATCCATCTTTTCCCTTCTTCCTGGTGGGATCAAGGCTCTCAAGAGAAGAGTGACTCCAATCCCATCCTTTGGCTTCCTTTGGTTCTGAGACTGAAGAATGTGGGCTCCTGGCTTTTCCATGTTGCTGGGACATATCACAGTGCTGCTCTGGGAGCTTTTTCATGCCCAGCTGTTGCCCAAGGTGCTCCTGGAAAGGCCTTGGGGCCTTTAATCCCTAATGGAATTCGGGGATTTGGGGCAAGTTGGAGATGGGTGGTTCCTGGGCTGGGAAGGGGTTGGTAGGTGCCCAAGTCTCACGCTTCCTTCCTTCCTTCCTTGTGGATCCATCTTTTGCCCTTGGGAACAGCTGATCCCTCCTGCCAGCCAGGACACACCCACCCACACCCTGATTTACCTTATGGAACAGATTTTCCAAGGAAAAGGCACAGCGTTCCCTTTTCAATCCATCCCATGGGGCCTACAGAGTGCGTTTTCCCTTCCCCACCATGCCACAGCCACTGCGTGCATGGGGTGCACAGCCAGTGCGTGCATTTGAGGGATTCTCCCACTTTTCTCTTTCACCTTGGCTTGTCTTTTATCAGAAATCATTGGGAAACTTTTTTTTAAAATTCATGGGCTTTTATTGCGGCTCTGGCTTCGTGCTGAGGAGCCCATTCTGAAGTGTTTTAGAGGCTCTCATTGTCCCTTATCACGGGGTTGTATCTCCCTGCAATTCATCCGCAGTCATGCTTCAGAGGCAAGCATCTCTCATATGAGGCCCCTTTCATCCCGCGGTGACAACTCTTGAATACATCATTATTCAGTGGCGGGGGTGGGAATTATAATCATTAGGCAGTTTTTCCACCCCTAATCTGATTTTATAAACTGTTTCTTTTCATTATCTTCAGGCGGCAAACAGTAAATGCATCTGTCTGCCGAGATCCTCCCGATAGCAGTAATAGAAAAACCCAGCCAGGACGTCTCAGCGAGGGAGCAGCCCAGCTGCTCACCCTGTATTCGCTCATTCAGAGGTTATTTAGGCTGGAATTCGCCCGGCTCAAATTCCGAGAGCTCAGCTCACACACCGCTGTCACCACTCAGGTGAATTTTGGGGCGGTGAAATGGCATTTGTACCGTTAAAAAGGGAAAAAAGGAATGGGAAGGAGGAGATGTGTTTCCACATGCCATGGCTGTGTTTCCAAGCAGTTTTCTGGAATGAGAGTTCCCTTTCACCTTACAGCCAGGTAAGGGAGATGCCACCTGTATAGTGTGGGATCCCCTGAAGAGATTATGTTTCCTATTTAAAAACTTGGTTTTTTCCTTTATAATGATGGAGAATCCAATCTCCATTGTTCTTTTCCCCTCAGAAACTAGGGAGAGGCAGCCAAGTTGCTGGGACTGGATAAAGCCAATGTGCTGCTCCATTATTTCCCTTGGAATATTGTGTGGTGGTCCCACACATTCCCTTGGTTCCTGGAATGTGTGGGACCACCATGCCCAAGACCCATCAGGATTTCAGCCCTCACTGCCCATTTTTGGTCGGAACAGGTCATTAAGCCCAAACGTGGCTGTCACCTGCTGGGTTTGTGGCAGAGACATCAGGATGAGGCCTCCCAGGGGTGACCCTTTCACTACTGTTTTTTAAACTACCCCAAATTTGCTCAGAATTGGGCAGGGTAGAGAGGCTCCTTCACCGCATGTCCCTGGGATTTTGCAGAGCCTTTCCTGCCCACCCAGGGATGAGGAGAATTCCAAATGTCCCAACCCCATGCCTGTGCCCTCCTGTTCTGCTGTGGTTGTGTCTGAATGTATCCCACTCCAGCTGGGAGTGATAGGAATGATTGGGATCTCAGGAAAGCAGGGTTTGGATTCCCAGGCTGCATTTTAATCCCATATTTATTTCTAGAAGTAGGATTAGGATTAAACAAGGAGCAAGCTTTGTCCACTCCCTCCTCCTTTGCCAGGAGGGGAAGCATCCCCTGCTCTTCCAGCCCCCATGGAAGGCAGGGAATGCTGGAAATTTGAGTGAAATCCCTGTTTTCCTCTCCCTTTCCCAAAAAAGCTGAGCCGTGTCTGCCTGGATGCTGCAGCCCAGCGGAGGGAGGAGGGAAGGACCGAAGGAGGGAAGGAGGAAGTTTTGATGTCTCATTTAGCTCGGCCGCTGCCAGCCCGCACTGACAGGAACCAATAAAACCTTGTTGATCCAAAGCTTAGTCCATGGAGCCGCTAATCCTGGGGCAGATGGCAAACAGATAATGGGGACACTCCAATTTTCCCGTTTATGTGGGAGGATGGAGGCAGACAAAGCAGCCAAAGGGTAAATACCCGATATTGATTCGAACACGGGAATAAATCCCGCTCCTTTGGAAGGACTGGAGTGGGGTTTCCCTGCGCAGGGCAGGTCTGGGAGCTCGGGGGTGTCATGGCCCCATCAGACTCCTTCCCAGCGCCGATAGTCATCGGAAGATGGAGATTGCCATCTCCCGGCGCGTGGAGATGCTGCAGCGCTGTTGGAAGAGGCCTGGCCGGGCTCCTATCCCATGGGAGCATCCACGTTCCACCCTCTGTGCTCTGGGAAGCCTCAGTTTTGTTTCCCTCCGCCACCCCCCCGCCAGCTGCGGTCCTGGAGGATGCTGTGCAGGGAGAGGGAGGAGATCGTGCCAGGTGGGGACACAGACTCCATGAAATGGAGCTCTGGGAAGGCCTTGGAGTGGGAGCATCTCCCAGGGCATAGTGGGATGAGGCTGCTTCTCATGAGATGGGGATTTGGGAATTTGGGACCTGGGATAGTCACGTCCCCCAGAGCACAGCAGGATGAAGCTGCTCCTCATGGGTTGGGGATTTGGGATCTGGGGCAGTCCCTGAGCTGCTGGAAAACGCTCTGGCTGTCCCTTGCTCCAAAATGACCCTACCCATGGCTGTTCCTGTCCCTCTCCCTCCCCAGGGACTTGGGTAGGAGAGAAGGGGATGTGTGTGGAACAGAGCTGAGCATGCAGGTGGATCCAGGAACACTGACTTCTGGCTTTGGACACTGTCCCACAGATCTATCTCAGTTCAGCCAGGGCAAATATTTGATGAGTGGCACTTGTGTGTGTGTTGGCAGAGACATGGCCACAGACCCAGGGATGTCCCCAGGGCTGGGACCCGTCACTTCCCATGGCTGTCAGTGCTTCCTGGGATTTGCCATACCAGAATACGGGCAGGAAGGCCAGGCCAGATGAGGCTGCGCTGCTCAGGGTCCATAGGTCCTTGCTCTGGGGTTTTGGTAGGACCAGCTGGAAGAGGGCACCCAAACGTGTCCTGAGGACTGGAGCAGGGAAAGACTGGAGCAGGGAATGACTGGAACAAGGAATGGCTGGGGCGGGCTCCTTGGGGACAGCTCTGCTGGCTGTCCTCTCCAGAGCTTTTCCTGCTGGGATGATAGGATCCCTAGTCCCTGGCAGCTCTGGGAAGCAGCACTAGAGGGAGCCTCCAGGCTGGCAGCACATTCCTGACTCTTTTGTCGGTGTTTTCCTCTCTTTTCCTCCTCCAGAAGCCGAAGTCTTCCCATTCAAGGATTCTGACACCTGACCTGTCATGGAGCTGTGCATGGAGGCACATCCAGCCTCCCATTGGAGCCATTCCAAAGCTTCTTCCCAAAAACCCGCCCAGCCCTGAGCTTCTTTTCCTCTCCAAAACTATTTTTAAAGGAAAATTTATTTTCTGCTCTTATTTAAAAAATGTAAATCTTTGCTGAAGATGCACAACTGGTGGGTAGTGCTGACAATCCATAAATATTTCTAATTTTCCAAAAGAAACCCTGGTGAACTTTATCTCCATTCCCAAATGTCAGACCTTTACATTTCCAGAAATGACGGCTGATAGCATAAAGGTGCCTCCTTCACCTCTGCTGATCTGTTTTTTCCTTAAATCCAGTAAGACTTTAAAAAAACCCTTTAAGGTAAAAATCTGCCTTTTTACGTGTGAAAATATTGATTTTTTTTTTTTCCCACAGAGGCTTTTTCAGGGAGGCCTTTAAAGTAATAAACAACTTTTCCTGTTCAGGCTCGAGGCCAGGTTGGACTGGGTTTGGAGCAGCCTGGGATTGTGGAAGGTGCCCCTGCCCACAGAACGGGATGAGCTTTAAAATCCCTCCCCACCCAAACAATTCTGGGGTTCTTTGTGGATTATTCTCCATGTCCTGCTGAATCCAAGAAGCATTTTGGGAATTTAAATATATTTTATGTCAGGAACACCTTTATGAAGCAGCTCCACTTCTCCTGTCGCTTCTGAGGACCTTGAGTGTCCCATAGCCAGGAATTTGCACAGCGAGATTCCCTTCCACACAGGGGATCCAGCAGGAATTTTTCCATGGAAAGGGCCGGGTTCCCACCGAGACACCTCTCACTGCGGCACTTCTGGCACAACCGGTTCCCCTCGGCATGGAGATTGGGATCAAGTTTGAAGTTCAGATGCTATTGACAAAGATTCTGTCAACAAAAAGGTGTTGAAGGACAGGATATTTGTGGAAGAAGTCACCAAGAGGTGAAAGATATCCCCTTCAGGGGGCCTTTTCCTGCTCAGCAAGCCCCTGCTCGTCAGATTTTTCCAGGAGAAGCTGGAGGCAGGGATATGGTGGCTGCATCTCCTCCTGGGCCAGCATGGCTTTGCCAGCATCCACCCAGCATGGAGCAGAACTAGAGCCCTCAGGGAGCAGATCCATGATGGAAAACAGCCTTGGAGGCTCCACCAGATGATGTTTGGGATTCAAATATCCTAAATTAGGGAGAGGGAATTGCAGCTCAGTGTGGAGATATAACGGGCTGGTGGAAAGGGAGTTTCCTTGTGTTCTGTCTGGCTCCTTTTCCTTCCCCCCACTCCAAATTATACTGGGATATTTGCTTACCCTTCCTGGGATCATCATCCCTCTTTTGCTGCCTCTGGAAGGGCTGTAGGGAGCACCTACAGGCAGGATTCTGGCCAAAACCTTTCTGGAGAAAATCCCCCTGGACAGAGGAATAAGCGGCTCTGTAGCCTTTTTCCATGTGGTAGTGGCTCCCTAAAGAAGTCCCCTCCTTGGGATAGGGACATAGCTTGGGGTCACCCCCAGTTCTGTGTCCCACTGGGAAGAAATTAAGATTTTTGGGGTTGAGATTGGCCAGTGGATGGTAAAGAGGGTGGGCACGGAGCAATGGGGGTCAAAAAGGTGGATGGATGGATAGATGGATGGATGGATGGATGGATGGATGGATGGATGGATGGATGGATGGATGGATGGATGTCTTCTGTCACTCTTACTCCCTTGGAAAACTGCAGGAGCCACTCCAGCTCCTAAGGAAGCTGGGAAGGAATCCCAGATTTGAACCACTGGGCTTTTTGAGGAAAATCAATCCTGCTCAGGTTTATTGGTGGTTTTGTTAATCCCAGGGTGAGAAGTTTTCTGCAGGAGAGCAGATCCCATGCAGATCACCGGCTCTGGGATTCCTCTCCTTACTGCTGCCTAGGGGCTGGTCAGAAGGAAGTGCATTGGAGGTGTTTTTTCTCCGGGTCGCTGGAACAGAGACAAATGCGGGGCATTGTTTCCTCATGAGATAAGGATCAGGCAGCCCGCTGTTCTCACCCTCAGCCCAAACTGGGATCAGGTAACTGGCACAAACGCGGCTTTCAGGCTTTTTTTGGTCTCATCCTTCCTCCAGGTGTCCATGCAAAGCCTCCTTTAACTTCCTTTTCTTCCCCTGTTTCCCCTCAGTTTTCTGCAAAGATTTTTTTTGGGGGGGTGGGGGGTAGGGGGGAGGAGAATGGGAAGGGTGCCCCATGGAGCAACATCCCCTCATCCCACAGCTCCTTCCTGGGCAGGCTGAGCCCCACCACTCCTGTTTCCCAATCCATCTTATCCCTCTTATCCCAGCCCATCCTGCTTCGTCCCTGCAGCAGCCAGGCTTGGCCCTTGTCTTGTCTAAAGAGGGCAAAAATCTCACTAAACCCCTAAAACCTCCAGGCAGCTGGGGAGGAGCTCCGGGGCTGCTCCATGATGTTTGAGTGTTCCCAGGGATTCACTGGCTGCAGTCCCACCATGCTGCACGCAGCCGGCCCCTAATTGCATTGTTTTGTTTCCGCCGATCCTGAGGAAATTATTTATGGGCACGAGGAGCCTGCTCGGCTTCCAGAGCCTTTCAACTTTATAGGAGTTTTCCATGGGCTTGTTTGCAGGTTTGGGTTATTTTTACACCCTAATTAACGGGGGTTGCTTNCTGGAGAGGTGTCAACTTTGGCCTCAGCTAATTTCTCCCCACTCTCTGCAGAACCAGATGCTGTTTGTCCTTTGCTTTCCCAACTCTGTGTCCTGGACCTGGCACTACTAATGGATTCCCAGACCTCCACAAGCACATCCATCCCCAAAGCAAATCCATCAGGAGAAAACAATGTCCCCAGAATGGTGCTGGAAAGGCACTTCCCAACCCTAAACATCCATTACCAGGGAATATGAACTTCTGGAGGAGCACCATTTCTTCTGGCTCCTTTTTAATGGGTGCCTGATATCCACATTGCTTCCACATTGGGAAATTTGCTCCAAGATGTGGAATTGCCTGGGATCAACCCCACTAACAGCCGCTTCTCCATCCAGGCAGTCTCTTCAGGCTGGGGTCTGCTCCCCTGTAGGATGTTCCTGGCCCCCAAACCCTTTTCCAGGCCACAGGAATGGCTGGGTACCCTTCGGAGGAGGGAATGTGGCCTCATCCCAGTCATCTCCCGCCTGGAAGTTGTTTTCCATGCTCCCACTTCAGTGGGTTTAGGCACACACAGGCTTTTTTTGGGGAAGGGAGCAGCCTGTGTGGCAGGAATAAACCATCTGAGGTTGCTTTAAGCAAGTTGCTTTAAGTCCTTGGAGCAGGGCCAGGAGCCCAGGCAAAGAAACACTGGGAGCTTGTTTTAATTTGGTGGTGTTGAAGTGTTCGGCTGTAATTAAGCAGCTGAAAATTAAACCGAACCAGTCATTAGGGCTGGTGGGACAAGCCCAGCAGACCAGAGGATATAAATTATTTCCAGTGGGGAATGCCAGAGCCAGGCTGAGGATGGGGATGGTTCCCCTCCTTGACTGTTATCCCTTAGTTTAAATCAGAGGAATTTCATCCTGAGGAAATGAATCCTTGCAGGTGATGGATCTTGGAGCAGGTAAGGAGAGGGAAAAGAAACTAATGGCAGAGGGTTTCCTATGCTTTCCCAGTCCCTCCATCCCAGGGATTTCCTTCATCACCCTGCCTGAGCTGGGTTTTGAGCCCCCAGCATTATTCCCTGACGCTGATGCTCCCTTTCCCTGGATCTTTCTCCCTGTGGAAAGCTCTGGAGCCATCAGGTTCCTTGTGGCACCAGTGTTGGGTCACTCCCAAGTGTGTTTTGGGGGACAGTGACCTGATCTGGGCCATGTCCTGGGGGAACTTCTTCACTACCTGGGCTGCTTTGGAGGAAGGATTTGGGGCAAGAATTGGTGCTTTGATGAACTGAAAGTGGAGAGAGGCACAAATGGGAATTTGTGCTGGAAATTCCTCACCTCCCATGGGGAAATCACAGCTGAGAGGGGAAGGATGGGGTAGGCCCTCCAAAAACTGCTGGCTGGGCATATCCAATAATATCTGTTTTTCCAGATAATTCTGGGATATCAGAGCTCCCAGACAACACAGCAGGACCATCTGGATATGTAAAACTTCCAGCATCCTGCAGGATTCTTTTACAAGCCCAGAGCCAGGTAAGTCCAGAAATGCTCTTTTAAATCCCTCACCTTTCAGCAGAAGCAAGACTTAAGCCTGGCTTTAAAGTCAAGCCCGGGTTTTAGGTGCATTTCTGGGACCTGTTGACATGAGTGGGAAGTGTCTTTCTCAGCTTCAGTGGGATTTTCCCGGCCTGAAATGGAGTCTAGATCTCCTGAAATAAATACCCCTGGCTCTGGAGCTGCGGAACCACACAGAGCCCTGGGAATGGTCATTCTCAGAAAAGGATCCAGCTCATTCATCTGCCCACATGATGTGTGTTAAATTCTGCCAACATGTCCCAGAATTCCAGGAATGGAATAAATAAATAATATTCCAGGAATAAATGGAAACCAGTACCCGGAGAGTGCTTGGCTGGCGGTGCTACAGGATGAGTGGCAGGAGCATTGTTTGTGAACAGCGTTTCCAAAGGGAGCTCCCATTTCCCTCTTGCCAGGACAAGATATGAAATATCATTCCCATTTTATCCCAATTACTGGCCTAGAATTCTGGCATGGAGCACTTCTGATAACACACAATAACTCCAATATCCTGGGTGCTTTCCCTATGGGAGCAGTGTTGGATTTAGGGGGAGAATTCCACTGTCCATGCTCCCCATCCCAGATATTCCCATTCAAAGGCTCCATCCCACCACTTCTCTTCCAGGAGAGCAGCACAATTCATGTTACCAAAAACCATCTGAGCTTTTCTCAAATGAAATTAAGCTTTCCCAGCCACTTTCTCTTGTCTGGGAAAAAAACCCCAAAAAACCAACCCCAAACAAGTCTGAAACCCCAACTCTTTCTCAGCTCAAAATATTTCTACTCAACCCCACACACCTGCAAAAAACAATCCTGAAAAATCTAATTTTGCTCCAAAGAGGTGTTTTTACTCATGGAGAAATTAGTGACAACAATTTATAAGGCGGTAAGTAATAATTTTTTGGTTTATTTGGATGGTCTCCTTTGGATTCCTTTGGAAAAGTTTTTTTTTTATCTCCCTCATCTATAATTCTATCATTTTAAAGGCCTTCTGCAAGGAGGAGCTGCCAGGCAGGAATTGGAAGCAGAGGGAGGGGGACTTCTGGGATGAAGGAATTGAGTGGAGTGGACAAGGCAGCTCTTCACAGCTTTAAATCCCGTTTTATATCCTCCATTTCCACACAGGGAGAAATAAACAGAGTTTTGCTGTGATTATTTGGGGCCTTTATGACAGCTGTAATGTTTTGTGCTGCTCACTTCACTCCGGCCCTGCGTTTTCACACTGAGACAAGTTTCTGCTGGGAAATGAGCCCTGAAAAGAGTTTACCTGCCTCAAAATGGCTCCAAACCCTCGGAAAATCCTCTGGAGCCTCACTGGGGAGCTCTGGGATGGCTGTAATGGCACCCTGGGCACAGCCCTGGCTTGGTGCCCTCAGCAGGGGCTCTGCTGTGTGGCACCAGTGGGAAGAGCTGCAGAGGGGACATTGAAAAATCCAGGACTATCAAATTCAGTGTTTTTATATTCAATACTATCACATTCAGCACTATTAAATCAATATTCAGTCCTAGAAAAATGTCGCTTAAAATCCCCCTCCACCATCAAAACCAAAGGATCTTGAGGAAAACCAATGGGGAATTCAGATCTTTTCTTCCCCTTTTCTGGCCGAGCAGCCTGACAGGTTCAGAGCTATTCCTCGGGAAATCAATGGATTATTTATCCTGCTTTTCAGGCCACCGTAATGTACACCCCACCCTCTTTCCTACAAGACACTCTCAGAACGAGAAGACTGATGCATCTGTGCCCTAAAACCTGATTTAAGAATTATCAAATCCTATCGAATCTGCTCCCAGCTCTTTTCAAGGAGGAGCAGACTCCCTGCTCTCCTCCACTCTCTGGACATCCCGTGCCAAGCCCAGCAAGCCCCCGGTGCTATTCCAGCCTCCCGGAGGTGTTTTTCCAGTAGCATGAGTAGTAACTCAAGATCCCGCTCCTTGCTAAGCCCGCGGCCTTCTTGCTCCGTGGTGGCCGGGAGGAGGGATCCATCCCGCTAGGAAAACAACGGGAATGGCTTTAGCAGCCCCTCGGTCCCAACACGTGCGGGGTTTGTTTGCAGAGCCGGGCCGGGAGGTGATCCTGCCTGGATTTACACCCAGCCAAGGCTTCTCTGTGGGCTTAGCCTTAAGCAGAACCTCAACCGGAAGGAAAATATTGGAAGGGAGTTTTGTTTCTCTTTCAGACCACTGGAGGAGCCGGGGAATATTCCCCAGAGAGAGAGAGCCACCTGGGCTCCATGGTCTTAGGGGGCTTTTCCAGCCTCAAGGATGTCATGATTCCACGATTCCAGGGGATCTGAGGAGAAGACGAGGGCTCTCTAAGAGAAGGCGTTGCTCGTGTCTGACGGCACCTTCCGCTCCTACCAGAGGCACGAGCCCTCGGCTTCCTAGTGCCCCTGGACGAATTTCCAGCGGAGGGGTGCCGGTTTTTTCGGGAATGCCGGGAGGGAGATGAAAGAGCCCGGCTCTGTCCTTTCGCCACATTCCGTGTGGGACCCCGGCACTCCAAGCCCTTTTCAGAGGCAGCCGCTGCTCCTGCCGGCTGGCCCCTCCTCGCACGCGGCTCCCAGGTGTGCCGAGCAGGATTTGCAGGGAACAACCTTCAATGCCCCACTCCCTCCAGCCTCAGACTCTACCGTTAACCGGGATTCGTCCCAAAATAATCGGTGTTTTTAAATAGCAACCCCTGCAAAGCAAGGTGATCCCTGGCACCGAGCACGTCCAGAGCTATGGGATGCGGCTGGAGCTGCACATCCCCACGCTCCACTCAGGGTATGAAATGAGATTCCAAAGCCCCTGAAACAGTAAGGAGGAGAAAATCCGGATAAAGAGAAAAGCAGGATGGACCCATGCGATTTATTGCGGATTTTCAACGCTCCGTGCTGCCCTTGGATCAGCAACCTTTCCCATCAGGAATTTTTTATTTAAAGGATCCGGGATCCCGCTCTCGTTTTCGCGTTGAGAATCTCTGATCGCAGAACATAGTGGGGTTTTTTAGGGGAAAAAAAATTCAAGCGGAAAAACTCCCGGGGGAGTTGGTGTCGTTTTAATCTGGGTGGGTTTGAGGGGCCTCTGGCAGGGAGGGATTTTACGGAGGAAAATTGCTTTCAACAAATATTATTATTAATTATTGAACCTGTGGCTTTGATAGACCTGACAGAGATGCTCAGAGGGAAGCTCTGGAGAAGGATTTTATTTTGCTGAGCTCTCAAACGTTCTTCTTCAGCAACCAGGTAGATTTTATGGGATCCTCCAACTCCCTGCATTTGGGCAAAAGGCTGGAGAAAAAAATCCTGTTGGAATTTTGTGACTTTTCTGACACACAAAGCACAGGCTGAGGCACCCATCACTTACTGGGGATTTTCAGAGTGTCTGATCCCACAGGACTTTCCAGTTTGGTTTGATCCCGGTGGAAAAGAAGCTTCATAAACTCCTGTAAGAGCCACAGCGTTTCTGAATCAGTAATGACTTAGCAATCATAAAATAATGTAGTATAGGTTGGCAGTATTAGATAACAATGCTACAATAGAATATATAATTGTTATTGTATAATAATTTAACAGCATTATCTATTACAGTATAATATTAATTTTGCTATTTTGTAATAAATAGTCGGGAATAAATACTGGTGAAATACCCGGGACCCCTTGTCTTTAACTATTCTAACCTCTAGCTGCTGCTGCTGCAGAAGAACATCCTTGACATTCCCATCCTTGGTATTCCCATCCAGTGTTCCTGATATTTCTATTTTTAAATTAAAAAGAAATAAAACAAACTTCCAGAGCTCCCTACTCCACTGGATTTTCATTCAGCAAAATTAATGACGTAAAATCACGCCTCTGTCACCAGAGGCTCAGCCCGGCATAAAAATACCCACAAAGTTCCAGCAGCTTTGGCAAAACCGGGAAAATTAGGGTTTTTAAAATATTTTTTTCATGCCGGATCGTGTTCAAGCGGGGAAAGAGGGGCTGGAGAAGGGAAAGAGGAGCCGGAGCAGATGGAAACCATCGTGGCCAGGGCAGGGCAGGGAATGGCCAGGAGGGAGCAGGTTTGGGGGTCCGGTGCTGCACCTGGAGGTCTGCAGGGAGCTGGCCAGGGAGCAAATTAATTGGGATTTTCCTGCCACATCTCACCTGAGCAGCTGCCCCTTTCCTTTTCCTTCTTTTCCTCTCTTTCTTTTCCCTTTCCTTTTAATAATATTCGGTTTTCCTTTATTTTTCCTTAGTTCTTTTTCTTTATCCTAATTTTTAAAACGATTTTCTTTTTGCTTTTATTTTGCCTTCTTTTGTTTCACCCGCTTAACTTTCCTTCATCATCTACCTGTCTTCCCTTTTTATTTTTTTTCCTTCTTCGTTTCCTTTTTATTTTGATTTCTCTCTGTCTTCTACTTCTCTTCCTTCGTTTCCTTTCTATTATTCCTTTCCCTTTTCTTTTTCTTCCCGTTTTCCTCAGCCCCCTTTCCGTCCTCGCTATATCCAGGCACACATTCCCGCGGGGACTGGATCCCGGTGATGTCCCCGAGAACCCGCAGGGTTCCGGGGACACAGATGGCGTGCGGGGAGCAGGTAGGGGACCTTTTCTTACCGGGATCTTTTCCTTGGAAAAGCCTCATCCCCCGGGAGTGCATCCAATGGGGATGCTCCAGCGCCGCGGCTCCTCCGCTCGCGAGCCAGCGGAGGGAAAAGGCTCCTCCGCAGGCGGTATGGGACTGCCAGACCTCCCAAAAAACCCATCCCCAGGGATCCTCAGGGCCGCGAGAGCCTCATCTGCCTTGCCCGTCCGCTTTTCGATCGCCGCCTCCCCGGGCCTGCAGCAGCCGCTCCCCGGGCCGAGCACAGCGAACTCATCGCATCGGGGCTGCGACTGGACGGCCACCGGGGGAGGGAAGCACCCGCGGGACCCCTAGCCCTGGGCGAGGCGAGACTCTCGTTTAATCGATCCGCTCCCTTTCCCAGGGCTTTATCTAGCGCTCAGGCCCTGGTTGGATTCAGTGCCCCAGCTCGGCCCGGTGCCCTTCGTGCCCCATGACCGCGCTGGAGGACACGGAGGTGACGGGCGCTGTGTCCCCCTGCCCGAGACCCCCGCTTTAAAACCCCCAAGGGGTGACTTTTCCACGGGCTCCTTTCCCCCCGAGCCCCCCACCCTTCCAATCTTCTGCGGGAAACACTCACGGTCTTCCTACCAAGCTCTCCGTGAGGGGAGATAAAAATCCCCAGAAATCCCGCGGCCGCTCGCCCTAGCCGCGTTTGACGGATTTGCTCGCCGGCGAGTTTTTTGTGGCCGAAAGAGGCGGATTTCGCCGCCGGTGGCTGGGCAACAGCGGGTCCGCAGGCGTGCGCCCCCCGACAGCGCGCCCGTCCCGTCCCGTCCCAAGTCCACGGCGATGCACGCGCCCGCGGGTCCCGTCGGGGCCGGAGGCGGGGCAGGTGCGTATCTCTGTCCCGCGTGAGAACCGCGAGGGGAGGCACCGGG